>VZDJ01000083.1:680299-705394 GCA_008694505.1 Cyanoderma ruficeps | reverse complement strand
TTTTTGGTTTTGTTTTTATTGGTTTTGTTTGGTTTTGGGTTTGGTTTGGTTTTGGTTTGTGGGTTTTTTGTTTATTTTCTTGCCAGGCCACGGCAGCGGCAGCGTGTGTGCATCAGTGTCAAACCCACCCCAGGCGGGGTGACCCCTCACGGAGCACCCCCAGGCACAGGCAGGGTTTGGAGCTCTCCTGGGATCCCTTTGAGATGCAAACAGAGCTGAAGGACCATCTGCAGCACCAACTGCTCGGGTGGGAGTCAGTGGAGTGCCCTGACAGCAAATCTGCGATAAATCTGCAATAAATCTGCAATAAATCTGTAATAAATCCGGGAGAGATTTTCCAGAGGGCTGGATCAGCTCAGGACCCACCGGGCTGAGGGTCCCCAGGTGCTCCCTGGCTGGGATCAGACCCCAGGTTTCATTCCCAGTGTGCTGGACCTCGGGAGCAGCTCTGGCAGCTGCACAGACCCTCCGTGGTGAGCAGGGCTGGGCAGAACCTCCCTCCCCACAGGATTAAAGGGTCTGTGGGGTGAGCAGAGCTGGGCTTAACCTCCCTGCCCACAAGATAAAGGGTCTGAGGGGTGAGCAGGGCTGGGCAGAACCTCCCTACAAATAAAGGTCTGTGGGACAAGCAGGGCTGCAGAGAATCTCCCTCCCCACACCATGGAGGGTCTGTGGGACGAGCAGGGCTGCAGACAATCTCCCTCCCCACACCATGAAGGGTCTGTGGGGCGAGCAGGGCCCTGCTCTGCAGGGTGTGGATCCCACACTGGCCATCCCTGGGTTCCATACAGGGAACCCAAACCCCTCCTGTGCTCTGGGAGCAGGGCTGGGCACGGGGCAGGTGAGGGGGCTCCATCCTGGGAGGTGCCCAAGTCCACCTGGAGTTCCCCAGGTGGGACCAGGAGGGACAGGGACCCCCAGCCCTGCCAGCCCCAGCTCCCAGGGCTCTGCAGGAGGTGATGCTGAGTTTTTCCTGGCCCAGGGTCCCATCCCAAGGCAAACACATGAGCTGAACTGCAAGTTCAGTATTCTGGGAGAGAAGAAACAAAATCACCGAGGGCTCGAGACGGAGGAAACATCCTCACTTTAATTAACCCAAAAAATAGGGCAGCCACACTCCCACTGCCATTCCTTTTTCAGCTCTTTTATCGACCAGCATTGCTCAGCTATTTTTATCCTCAGGATGCAAAGGCAGCGCTGGAGGTGCAAAGTGGATGGGCAAGGACGGGTAATTTATACAAATAGCAGGGAAAGGAGAGCGAGTGCTCACACCAAGGAGAGAAATGTGCTGCGTTCCTCTCACAATTACCTCGTTGCCTTCTCCCCACTGCGACAGGGGCCTCTGCATTATCCCGGGCAATAAACGGGAGGGGAGGCAGGAGAAGGATGGAACTGTCACTGCAGGGCTCTGGCAGCACAGGGGAGGAGAGGCTCTGCACGCCGACAGATAAAGTCAGCATGAAGAACAGCCTGGCGGCCGCAGCAGACATTTGCTTTGTTCAGCCTGCACAAAAGATCAGGCAAGGAAGGAAAAAACCGAAAGCCTTGTGATGGTTTTTGTGTGAAGTTGATGGGAGAGGTGGCAGAAATATTTGTGTGATGTTGAAGCCAGGGATGCTGGGAAGCAGGCCCTGAGTGACAGCAGGGCTGGAGCTCTCTGGGAGGAAGAAATGTGGGAACATCACAGCTGAGCACGCTGCTACAGCACATTCTCCTTCCCCCGAGGGGTTCCAGGCCGTGCTGGAGAGCTGTTCATCCTGGAGAGCTGTTTGTCCTGGAGAGGAGTTTGTCCATCCGTCTGGAGAGGAGTTTGTCCTGGAGACATATTTGTCCTGGAGAGGTGTCTGTCTGTCCCCCTGGAGAGGTGTCTGTCTGTCCCCCTGGAGAGGTGTCTGTCCCTCCCTCAGAGTTGGGGATCAGGGCATTCCCAGGCTGAGCCCCACCCTGGGCTGGTGCTGGCAGCTGCAGGTGCTCAGGGTGTCCCTGTGGCGGGGACACCTCCCATGTGTCCCCTGTCCCAGCCCACCCAGCACAGGCAGAGGGTGGGAGCCTGCAGGAGGCTCTGCCCAGGCCCTGCCTGAGCCCAGCACTGACACCCAGAGCTCACAACCTGCATGTGAGCTTAACACAACCACTTAAACTCAGCTCTGGAGAACACAGAGCTCTGACACATCTAGACTCAGTTCTGGATAACCCAGAGCTCAGGCACAACCATCTACACTCAGCTCTGGATAACCCAGAGCTCAGGACATTTACACTCACCTCTGGCAAACCCAGAGCTCAGGACATTTACACTCAGCTCTGGATAACCCAGAGCTCAGGACATTTACACTCAGCTCTGGATAACCCAGAGCTCAGGACATTTACACTCAGCTCTGGATAACCAGAGCTCAGGACATTTACACTCAGCTCTGGATAACCCAGAGCTCAGGACATTTACACTCAGCTCTGGATAACCCAGAGCTCAGGACATTTACACTCAGCTCTGGATAACCAGAGCTCAGGACATTTACACTCAGCTCTGGATAACCCAGAGCTCAGGACATTTACACTCAGCTCTGGATAACCCAGAGCTCAGGACATTTACACTCAGCTCTGGATAACCAGAGCTCAGGACATTTACACTCAGCTCTGGATAACCCAGAGCTCAGGACATTTACACTCAGCTCTGGATAACCCAGAGCTCAGGACATTTACACTCAGCTCTGGATAACCAGAGCTCAGGACATTTACACTCAGCTCTGGATAACCCAGAGCTCAGGACATTTACACTCAGCTCTGGATAACCCAGAGCTCAGGACATTTACACTCAGCTCTGGATAACCAGAGCTCAGGACATTTACACTCAGCTCTGGATAACCCAGAGCTCAGGACATTTACACTCAGCTCTGGATAACCCATATCTCAGGCACATTTACACTCAGCTCTGGATAACCCAGAGCTCAGGCACATTTAGACTCAGCTCTGGATAACCCAGAGCTCAGGCACATTTAGACTCAGCTCTGGATAACCCAGAGCTCAGGCACATTTAGACTCAGCTCTGGATAACCCAGAGCTCAGGCACATTTACACTCAGCTCTGGATATTTCCATCCTCAGGTCAGGCTTGGCAGGGTCCCTCAGCCTGACCCACTCCCTGCTGGGCTGCCTGGTTTTCTGCTTTACCTGTGACTCCCTTTCACACACCTGCTGCCAGAACCCTGAACATGAAAGGCTTGTCACTGAAATCGATTTTTTTCAAGTTACAAATTACACAAAGCATGGTTTTTAATTGGATGTACAAGAGAACCTTTGCAAGAACAACAGGAATTAATGGTGTTTAAAAATAACTTCCCTACACAGAGCAGTTCCTCTGAAGCAAATCATCGGAATGCAATGACATGGAGTTTGTATTTATTTAGTTATTTATTTTTTATTTGTATCCCACCCCTGGAAGTGTCCCAGGCAGGGCTGGACAGGGTGGGTGGCAGCTGGGGACCATGGGCTGAGCTGGCCCTGGGCACACAGCACAGGGATAGCAGAGCCATCCTTCCACAGCTCAAACAATTAACAATTGGTAATTAACCATCGAAACTCTCCATCCTGAAGCTCTGTGAGGTTAAGTGCAATCAATGTTTATCTGATTACACTCAACAGGGTCAGGAGGCTTCAGTGCACAGAGTGTTTGAGGAATTGCCTCGGAAAGAGAAATAAATGCTGGGGGCATGGAGGGAGGGAATCACCTTTTTTAAACAAACAAATAAACCCATCCCACATTCAGGGCTAAAATGTCCCTGGACACAGTTTGTACCTCCCATGCAGACACCCTGGCGAGTGTTCAGTGTCTCAGTGTGCTCAGCAGGGATGATGTTTTTCTCTAAATCAAACCCAACAAAAGCAGCCTGGAAAGGCCCTGCTCCACCAGCCCCCGAAGCCAGCAGAAAACTGCCTTCAGTGAAGCTGGATCAAGCTCAAAGTCTGCATATTTCTGCTTTCCTGAGTCGTGTAAACTCCATCTGTTCCCTGAGCCCTGGGGAATGCAGCTCTGTCTGCCTGGCTCTGTGTGCTCCCTGCCCAGTTCCACCAGTGCCACACTCCAGTGGTGCACGGGGCAGAGCTCGGCTGCCTGCGGAGGAACCCGAGCCAGGGCTGTCCCCAGACACCTTTTTAATTAAAAATAAAAGGTTATCACACCACAGCCACCTCTCCTGTGTGTGTTCTGAGGAGCAGAGCCTGGTGTGGGACACAGCACAACACAGAGCTCCTGGAATTTCTGTGTCCTGCCTGTGCTACCAGCCCAGGGCATGCAGGAGATGCAGCTCCTGTGCATCCCCCACCCCTGGCAGTGCCCCAGGCCAGGCTGGACAGGGCTTGGAGCAGCCTGGGACAGGGGAAGGTGTCCCTGCCATGGCAGGGGTGGCACTGGCTGGGATTTGAGGTCCCTCCCAACCCAGACCAGTCTGGGATCCCAGGAATTGTGTCCAAGCTGCTCATGCTGAGCACAGGCCAGGCTCAGGGAGGTGTCTCAGGGCACATCCCCATGGGAACTGTCCCACACAGGACCTCTGGTGTCCCACACAGGACCTCTGGTGTCCCATAGGTGCCCGTGTCCCCCCGTGCCCGTGTCCCCCCAGCCCAGCCCAGGCTGGGGGACGTCCCTGCCCTCGATGCTCACCACACCTTGTGACCAGGCCAGCACAGCCCCAGAGCTGACGGGCACTGCAGGGAAAGCACAGCCCCAGCAGAAGGCGAGGAGAGCCTCGGGGCAGCCCAGGAGAATCAGCACAGGACTGTGTGGGGGAGAGCTCCTCACCAAACCCCAAACCCCGCACAGCCACTGCTGACACGGGCTGCTGACAGCAATAGCTCTGGGGAGCTGGGGCTGCAGTTATGGGTCTGGGAAGTTCTAGGAGGGGACAGCAAATGTGTCACTCCTTATCCACAGCTGAACAAGCGGCTCCCTGTTCCTTCAATGCCCTGCAGCCCCTGAGACCAGTCATCAGCACAGCTCTGCCTTAACACAGCCTGCTGCCCCTGCACCTGAACACCAGCTACAGTGCCACGGTGAGACTGGGTTTACAGAGCCAAATGTCACTGGAAAACATCTAAATCCTCTCTCTGGTTTGGTAGGAGCCATTCCCCAGGAAAAACACAGTTTTATTTTGCAAAAGCTGACCTATGGCTGTGCAGCCCTCCATCTGCCAGGGCTGTAAAGCTGCTCGAAAACACAAATGTGATTTGGGTTTGAAACATGTACACAATTGAGTAAGAAATTGCAATGTTTGCTGATATGGGAGCTGGAAGCACAGCTCACATACAAATAAATCCTGGCTGCAATCAGCCAATACCAATGCAGGTGTTTAATCAGCCCTGGAATCAGGAGCTGTGCAAACACAGGCCGGGGGTGATCCAAAATTCATCCCACACCCCCAGTTCCAGAGAGCCCCTGAGGGTTCCAGGCCTGCCCCGAGCCCTCAGCAGGTCCTGCACCAGGTAGGGCCTCTTAACCCTGGTTTTAACAGATAGAAAACACACCCTAAACAGGAGGAGCAAACAAACATTCTCTACAAAGTGAAGAGGCCTTGGCTCAAGTGTTTTCAACCCGTTCTAAACCAGGTGGTTCCTGTGGTTTGCTCAATGGCCCCATTTCCCTCTAGGGTTAAACTCTGGGGCTCTTCACATAGATTTAATTTATGAGAGTCCAGAAATGTAGTGAAAATCAGAATATCTGTATCCTTCAGAACTCATGGGAATCCCTTCACTGCCATTCTGCTGTCATTTAAACTTTCACCACCTTGCAGGGAGCAGCCTGGCAGCCAACCTTTCGTGGTGTGTCCCCTTCATGATGCTCAGTGTCCAAAATGTGACCCACCCTGTGCTCCATCAGCCTGGGAACAGCAGGAGGTGTGCCCTGCTCCACCTCCCAGGGGGGAATATCACTCACCCTGCCCTCTGCCAGGGAGGAATATCACTCACCCTGCCCTCTGGCAGTGGGAAGCCGTTCCCCCTTCCTCATGCACAGTGCAGTTCCTGCACTAATAACCCGTTTATGAATCCAGTAGTTCAGGGCTCTCCTGGCCTGTTAGTTTGCCTTCAGCTTCTGCATTTGTCAGCACACAGGAGGCTCTGGTGCAGCCCCGGTAGCTCTGTGTGCTGAGCTGCTCTGGGGCCGTGTCACGGGCACAGCTCCCACCACACCCATCCCCGGCAGGGACCAGCAAACACCTGTCCCCACCACTGTCCCCTGTCCCCTGGCCACGGGCAGAGCCAGCTGTAAATAACTCTGTGTCCTGGGGAGGCAGGGACAGCAGCCTCGAGGGACACCGCACTGAGAGGCTCCAAGAAATGAGGAAAATTGGGAATTTGAGGCAGCAGGAAGCCGGCGAGGCCGGGCTCCAGCAGGGACTCTCCAAGTTAAGACAGAAGTGTGGGTTTTCTGTTTATCAAAAGGACTGATGTCGTCCTGCAAGATAAAGCAGCTCCTGGAAAGTGCTATTGTTTGTCTTTCTTAACCATTTATCAGCAGAGAACAGTTTAATGTTCTGGTAGAAGGCACAAGTGAGTATCTCTTCAGTGATGAAGGAAAATAAGCTTAGTGCTAAGGCAAATAGAAAATATTGATCTATCTTCAGGTACTGCAGCTGAAAATCTTTTGTGAAATTTATCTTCCCTACCCCTCCTGAGCAGTGCTCTTTGTCTCTTACCAGCTAATTCTCTGTAGTGAAAGTTTAACCTTGAACACAGAGAAGGGAAAAATCTCAAAGCCGAAGGAAACTGGTTGTGTGAAGGGTTTAGATCAGTAAAGGCACAGCTGGGGGGAGCATCCCATCCCCTCACCCATCCTGGGGAGAAACACACTCTGAGCTTCACTTCTTGGTAAAATCTCCAGGGCAGGAAAGAAACAAGGAGAAGAATTACCCATGAGGTAAACCCAGGAGTCCCACAGATGTGACTGTGGGCTGTGATGAGTCCCCAGCAGAGCTGTGTCCGTGTCCCTCAGCCCAGCTCAGCCAGGAGCCCTGGCCCAGCTCCTACCCCTGCACTGCCCTGGGGAGCAGAACACTGAATATTCCTCATCTGGATCAGGTCCCCTCGTGGCCTGTTTGCAGCTCAGGGCAGGGACAGCACCAGGCACGGCCCAAAGGCAGCCCAGGACAGCTGGGGACAAGGGACAGTGGTGGCCTGGGCACAGCTGGGGATGGTTGGACTCGGTGGGCTCAGGGGCTTTCCCAGCCTAAAGAAATCCAAGGTTTTGGTTCTGTTGAGCCAGATTTCCCTCACCAGTGTAAACAGAAAACCTGGGAATCATGGAATCTCGGAATTTCTGAGGAGCCCTTCAAGTCTAACCATCCCCAGCACTGCCCAGGCCACCACTGCCCCATGTCCCCAAGTGCCACATCCACAGGGCTGTGAAATCCCTGCAGGGATGGGGACTCCAGCCCTGCCCTTGGCAGCCTGACCTTCCCACGAGGAAACTTTTCCTAATCTCCAACCTGATCCTCCCATGGCACAACCTGAGGTCACTTCCTGTCACGCTGTCCCTGTCACCTGGGAGAAGAGCAGCATGGGGAGCATGGCCTGGCACGGTGGGACAATGCCACAGCCCCCAGCTCAGTGGCACTAAGCCAAGACTAAAGTGGAAGGAAAGGGAAGAACGTGAAGGGTTTGGCTGTGCTGGCAGCCGGAGCAGCTCCCCAGCCAGGCTGGGGGTGCTGGGGGCCTGCAGAGCCATGTGTGACACCATGTGTGACACCATGTGTGACACAATGTGTGACCCCAGGTGTGACACCATGTGTGACACCACATGTGACACCCAGGGGTGACCCCAGGTGTGACACCATGTGTGACACAATGTGTGACACCCGGGTGTGACCCCAGGTGTGACACCACATGTGACACCCAGGTGTGACACCCGTGTGTGACAGCCCAGAACTGTCACCCCAACAAACCCAGGGGAGCACAAGCAGCCCGAGCAAAGTCAATTCCTGTTTAAGCAAATGTTCAGTCACTGCCCAAAGCAGGCAATCAGCTCCAATTTAAAGCAGCACTTGACAAGGTTCGTGTTTATTCCAGAGCTGGGATGGGCTTTCCAGGCCAGCCTGTTTGTATCTCCTCTCTGTTGCTGTTAAGCACAGCCCTGTGCCATAATATCATTTTTCCTACTCTCCTGCCACTGACAGCGCATCCATCATTCTTCATAATTGCATCTAACAAATATTGATTTTGTCTCCAAAAGAGTAAACAGAAATATTAAAGTGCTTTTGCAGAAGGCAGAAACACTCAGGGAAAGCACATTTAAACAGGGCGAGGAGGATGAAGCCTGGACAGAACATATGGCTGGGAAAAAGCAGCACCAATTTGCACTGGCTTAAAAATGCAGCAGAACAGTGCAGAATTGGGCAGCTGAGCTGTGTGCCAAGGAAATGCCATGGGACAAGTGGCAGCTCCTACCCACTCTGCCTCAAACAGAAGTGGCTCCAAACACCTCCCCGCTCCTCCCTGAAGGGAGGAAGTGGCTGAAGCCTGTCCTCAGAACAGGTTAATGCTGGTTATAGCACTGCTGGCTGCCTCTGCTGGGAGCCACAGCAGTGCCAGCCCCAGATCCTGGCACTGCTGGGGACAGCACAGCTGGCACGGGGCTCCGAGCAGCCAAACACCCCTGCCCATGGCAGGGACAGCACGGGCTTCAGGGCCCTGCCACCTCAAACCAGGGGACTCCACCACGATGTTTGCCTCTACTAATCCACCACTTTGATCTTCCCCTTGGAGAACCCCTGGGAAGGCAGAGATGAGCCCCAAATGTCTGTGTGGGCACGATCCCAAGGCAGGACTGAAGCAAATCCAGCAGGGCTGAGTGAGAATGCCTGGGGCACTGCATGGTGTGGGCTCACCCAGCCCCAGGGCAGTGGGAGCAGCACCCCAGCCCCATACACAGCCAGCCTGGGCATCCCAGCCCCATACACAGCCAGCTCTCCCCTCCCCACACACAGACAAGAACTGAGATTCTCCACCTCGCCAAGGGGCAGTGCAGTCTCTAAAAGAGATGATCCCCAGAAAGGCCATCTTGATAGGCCTTCACTGGGGACAAATATAAGAAGGGAATCACCACCTCTTCCAGTCTCAGGGGTTGAATCCACAGCAGCAGCCCCTGTTTGCCCCAGCTGTGCACGAGCTCTCCTCTGCCCAGAGAAAACTCAGGTTATGTCCACGTGCCTCTTCCTCTCACTCATGAAACTGCCACAGAGCAAAAGATTGTCCTAATGAGCCAATGGTTTATTTTCTCAAGGACTTTTGCCACAGTTCTGCTTAAATTCTCCAGGAGCAGCTCTTCCAGCACCAGCCCTGTGGGCAACAGGCTCAGATGTTTATTTCAGGAGGGGATGCTCCATCTGGAGACAACTCTGAGAGGGGGAAAAAACACTAATCTCTCAAATCAATCAAGCAGTGTGTTGGCATGCAATAAACACCAATTTCTAAAGGAGAAATCTTTCTAGAGAAACTTGATCGACTCTCTGACAGTGTTACAGAGTTGGAAGATGAAAAGAAAAATTATACATTGGAGTTGCAGTAAAGTATTGGGTTTCATGTCTCACTGCATCTTGATTGCTAATACGGTTTGAGTTGTGCGTGCAAAATACCAACACACTGGAAATGAGAAGGAAGAGAAAGCACCAGGGATCAAGGATGAGGAGCAATCCCCAGCCCGTGGGCTCCCTGCCAGCTGCCCTGCCAGGGAACAGCCCCCAGCGAGGCCACCCCAGCAACCATGGAAAAATCACGAGCAGAGCACGTGTCACTGTAAATCAGGCACAAAATCAATCAAGGCCAGGCTGGAGAGGGCTTGGAGCAGCCTGGGGCAGTGGAAGGTGTCACTGCCCGTGGCAGGGGTGGCACTGGGTGGGTTTCAAGGTCACTTCCAAACTAAACCAGGCTGGGATTGTGTGACCCAGCTCAGGGGCCACCAGCTCCGGCCCAGCCCAGCCTCAGGCTGTGCCCTGGTCCCCTGCACACCCAGCCCAGCCTCAGGCTGTGCCCTGGGTCCCCTGCACACCCAGCCCAGCCTCAGGCTGTGCCCATGTCACCTGCACACCCAGCCCAGCCTCAGGCTGTGCCCTGCTCACCTGCACACCCAGCCCAGCCTCAGGCTGTGCTGCTGCTGTTCAAGCTCCTGCATTAGACCTGATGTTTGTCCCAGTTACCTCCTGTCCCATTAGGAAAACCCTTCCCTGATCCACCTCTCTGGGATTTGGGAATTGGCCATCAGCACTGCAGGAGGTGCTGCAGGGATCCAGCAGAGCCCAGGTGTAAAGCCAGAGCTCTCTGGGCAGGAATCCAGAGCCAGAGGTTCTCGTGTGTTTCTGTGCTGAAGAAATCAGGAGTGAATTTATGCATTCCTCTGTCTAGAACAGAGGGTACAAAACCCTCCCAAGTTCATTTCCTCATCTGACACTTCTGCTCTATCGCACCCAAACTCTCACTGATTTGATCCCTCTCCTCCAATTTGTCTTTTGCATTTCCTCTCCTGTTCCATTCCTAATTCTTTCTTAATTCCCTCTATAAAAAATGACTGAGGAACCAGCAGGAAATGTCCACAGTGGCAGAGAGTCAGGTCCTCATCTGCTCTTACAGCAGCGGATGAGAGCAGTTTCCAGCTATAATATGTTACATCGAAAGGAAAAAAACTGCTTTAAAAATCCATATTAAAGCTTTTATCCAATTAATATTTCATTACAGCTGCCTGGGAGAGACTCGTCACCCCTCAGTCGTTTCATTCTAAGCAGCTAAAACCCATTTGTGCAGTTGTAAATCCTTACTTTTTAATATGAATTTTTTGTAAGGTACTAATTAAAAAAAAAAAAAGAATTTAAGGAAATATTTTTCCCTCAATTGGCTTCTTCCTCTTATTGCTTTTTTGCAGTGTGAGCAGCAAACATTAAACCCATCCCAGTTCCCTGGCAGTGTCTGTGCCCAGAGCTGAGCCTCTCACCTGCCCTGTCAGTTAAGCAGTTAACAGGAAACGATCTCCGTGGGTTTATTTGTGGGTTTGTTAAAGCCTGACAGGCACGTCCTGGATAACGAGCCGGGAGGGACTCGGGTGCGGGATGTGGGATCTGGAATGGGGAATCTGGGATAAGGAGCCGGGACACGGAGTGAGGGATGTGGGATCCGGGATCCAGGATGCAGGATCCGGGATGCGGGATGTGGGATCCGGGATCCGGGATCCGNCCGGGATCCGGGATCCGGGATCCGGGCCGTGCGGTCCGGGACGCGAGATGCGGGATCTGGAATGCAGGATCCGGAACGCGGGGTGCAGGATGCGGGATGCAGGACACAGACTCCGTCGGCGTGAGATGGGGGATCCGGGACCTGGGATGCGGGACCCGGGATGGGGGATGCGGGACCCGGGATGCGGGTCCCGGGATGCGGGGCACAGACTCGGTCGGTGTGGGATGGAGGATCCGGGACCCGGGATGCGGGATCCGGGATGTGAGACCCGGGATGCGGGACTCGGGATGCGGGACCCGGGATGCGGGATGCGGGTCCCGGGATGCGGGGCACAGACTCGGTCGGTGCGGAGCACTGCGCTCCGTTGCCTGCGGCGTTGGCCCCGCCCGGAGCCGTCGATATGGAAACGGGCCCTTCGCTCCATTTATTCTCCACCCTTGCCCCGAACGTTCTCAGCTGCGTTTCCATTTCCCCAGGCCAGGCCCCGTGTTAGGAATGACCCCCAAGAACCCTCGAACCCAGCTCCCCTCTCCTCGCAGAACTGTCTGAAAGCAAAGCAGGCCTGAGGGGCTCCCCGATCCCGGGTGGGGGCACGGAGCTGCTTCCAGACCTCTCCGCAGCCAGATCCATAATTTACATTTGTATCACCCGTGGATTTTCCCCCCGTGTGCCGAGCCAGGGAGCTGCAGACACCTCCAGACAGCCGGGGCTGGCGAGACAAACCCGCGGGGGTGAGGCATTCCCCGCACGCCCATCCCAGCGGTCGATACCCGGTGCCCAAGGGTCAATCAGCAGCTCACGGGCTGTCTCTGGCAGGAATCAGCCCGATGCGAAACTCATCACTCAGCTCGGCGTCTCCCGGAGCAACAAGTGCTCTGTATCTCTGCACATCAGACACTTCCCATTCAATAGTTAATTAGGGGAGCGAGTACCCAATTTACTCCAGCCAGCCTGGAAGAAAAATGTTAAACTGATGCAGTTTAAGCACAATTAACACGGGGACCTGCAGCTACCGGCTCGGGATTACAGCAGGAAGCTGTTCCCCAGTGACAGGTTCCAAGAGAAGAAATCAGTGACTCCCCTCTGCTGCTGATCCTGACCCTGGCGACCCCCAAACATCCAAGGCCAGGTTGGACACTGGGGCTTGGAGCAGCCCGTGACAGTGGGAGGTGTCCCTGCCATGGCAGGGGTGGCACTGGGTGGGATTTAAGGTCCCTTCCTGCCCAAACCAGGCTGGGATGGGGAGGAGGGATGCAGGCTCAGACCAATGTGATGCCAGGTCCCTGGGCTGGGACTTGGCTGTCCTCTGCAGCATCAGCCAGAAGTGTTTTTCCATGTTCTGAGCCACGAGACAAAAACCACGAGGATTTGAGGCAGAGATGTCAGAGACAGACAATGTCACCAATGTCACAACTCTCAGTACTTGCATTATTGCTTTAATCCCCCTCTGCTCCGTGCTGTGACCTGCAGCCCCTCAGGAAGCTCGGCTTTGTGCCGCGGTGTATCTTCACTTCAACCCCTCCTCGAGAGAAAATGCCTTCACAGCTCCCAGTGCCGAGGCCAAAGCAGTTCCGAGGGAGCCTGCAGCAGGAACTGGGGCTGTGCAGGCTCCATCAGCCTGGAGCTGCTGCCTGCAGCTGCCCCTGCAGCTGCTCTGGGCACTCAGGACACTCAACACTGGACCAGCCACGGGGAAACAAGGACACGGGAGAAGTGTCAGGATGGACAAACAGAACATGAACGGCACCTACCCCAGGGAATTCCTCTTTAAACCAACCCTGCTGCCCCTCCTCTCTGCTGTGATGGTTATTCATCCATCCCTGCACTTTCTGAACCAGCAGGTGGCAATTACGCATTCACTCTTCCAGTGTATAAAAATGAATCCTCAAATTTTTTACCTTGTGACAGAGCATTTCCATAGAAAACACTCCTCCTTCATCAGTATTCTACCCACGGACTCCGAGTGTGTGAACGTTGGAAATGGGTTCGGAATCATTTCCCTGTGTTCTACACATTTCTCACTTTAAAGAAAGATGAAAAACCGTGACCCAGAGAAGCCGGTCCATTAGGATAAATCTCCATAATTTTGTAGTCATTAAACAAAAAAAAAATCCTACTTGTTCCTCTTTTGATTCATGTGTGGAAGCTGTGTGGGAAAGACCCCAAAAGTCGGAGTGGTTTTCAGTAAAAATGCAGTTGTAAGCGCGGTGTAATAAGGACCAATGGTGCCACCAAGTGGGGACGAGCCGCAGACGGAAACATCGCGGCTCCTGTGATTCCTCGTTGGGACGGAAAGCCACAGGAAAGCAGAAAGAGCCACTTCAGTGAAGGCCATTTCACTGCCTGTCCCCTCAGATCCAGGGGTTCCACATCTGGAATTTAAAATTTTGAAGCACCATAAGGTCGAAAAAATCGGAAAAATCAAAAACTGGTCGAAAAGTCTTTCCCATCCCAAACATTTTCTTTTTCCACACACTGAGCAGCTGTGGCTGCCCCTGGATCCCTGGCAGTGCCCAAGGCCAGGTTGGACACTTGAAGCAGACTGGGACAGTGGGAGGTGTCCCTGCCATGGCTGGGGTGGCACTGGGCGGGATTTGAGGCCCCTCCCAGCCCAATTCCAGGCTGGAATTCTGTGACCAAGGGCAGCAGCCCGGAGGAGAACTCACCAGAGAGCCCCAAAGCCCCTGGAGCTGGAGGCAGGACAGAGGCTGGGGCTCAGCTGAGGGATGTCCCTGCTGCAGCCTGAGCCCAGGACAGCAGGGAGCACTGCTGCACATGGAAAACACCCCAGACATTCCCGGCATTTCCAGCCAGACAGGGCAAGCAGGACAGCAAAAATCACTTCCAGCTCTTTCCATAAAGAAAAAAACAAGGTGAAGCAGGCAATAGCTGGGCACCAAAAATCTGTGTCACATAATAAACCAAATATTTGCAACACGTTAAAATGTACCACTTTGAGAAAAGCAGGAATATTTTAGAATTCCAAAGCCTGAACTTCTCACAGGAACTTTGTTTGGGGTTTGGAATTGTAATGTTTAATTCCGGGATGATGGGGACGGGCTTGGGTGCAGGAGGCTTTGCTCTAACAAATGTCCCAGCAGTGCTATGGGAACCTGGGAGACCCCAGCCAAATGGCCACAGTCAGCAACTTGTAAATTAAAATACAGCAAAAGGGGAAATTAAAGAAAGCCAAAAGTTTTTTAAAGTACTACTGTTAAATTTGCTGGAAAACAGCGTATTTCTGTGGGTCTCTAATTGCAGAGTGGTAACCAGCCCAAAAGAAATCAAAATAGAATCCTCATAACTTCTATCAATAGTGAAAACTCCCTGGTTGTGGCTGAAGACAACACCTCGTGCCAGCTTCCCACACCTGGGGGGAGCCACATCCCCTGCAAACAGAAAACCTGAGAGCCAGAAAATCACAGACTTGTTCAGGGTGCAAAATCCCTCTGAGCCCAGAGAGTGCAACCACCCCCAGCACTGCCAAGGCCACCACTGCCCATGTCCCCAAGTGCCACATCCACAGGCCTGGGAAATCCCTCCAGGGATGGGAACTCCAGCCCTGCCCTGGGCAGCTGNCCCTCCCCTGGCCCAGCCTGAGGCCGTTCCCTCTCCTCCTGTCCCTGTTCCCTGGGAGCAGAGCCCGACCCCCCCGGCTGTCCGCTCCTGGCAGGGACTTGTGCAGAGCCACAAGGTCCCCCCTGAGCCTCCTTTTCTCCAGGTTCAGCCCCTTTCCCAGCTCCCTTCCCTGCCCTGAACATGCTCCAGCCCCTCCAGGGCTCTCCAGAGCTGCCCCAGGATTCCAGGGGGTCCCTCAGTAGGGCCAGCACAGGGGACAATCCCTGCCCTGGGGGCACAATCCCTGCCCTGGGGACAAATCCCTGCCCTGGGGGGACAATTTGTGCCCTGGGGACAATCCCTGCCCTGGGGCTGTGCCCACTCTGGGGCTGGCACATCCCAGGGGCCATGGGCCTCCTGCCCCCCTGGGCACCCCTGGGCTCGTGTCCAGCCCCCAGGGCCTGTCCCAGCTGTCCCCTGTGTCCCTGCCTGGAGGGTTCCTGGTGTCACCCACAGGCAGGACCTGGCACTCGGCCCTGTTGACCCTCACCCCACTGGCCTGTGCCCATGCAGCCACCACAGGGTGACACATCACTGCCACTGACCAGGTTCTTGCCCCTGGGCAGTGGGAGATAACATCTGAGAACGTGCTGTCCATAATTCCTGTAGCCCAGGCAGCATTAATGTGCCATGAAGTGCCCAAACAAGGGCCCAAATGAGGAGGGATCTGGTGGAGTTACAGCCTCATTGCCAGCAGCCAGCTTCATTTTCTGTCTGATTGCACAGAAGCGTCAGGATGCAGCATCCATCCGTGTTCCTGTCAGTTTACACAGCAGTTTCAGCATCACTACCACATTCTCCAGGCAAGGACAAGCATTAATCTCCATGAGCAGAACCCGAGACCCAGGGTGGGAAAGGTGCAGGGGCAAGGTCAGCACAGCGAGCAGCAGCTCCAGACCCCCCAGCCCTCGGTGACAACCGGCAGCAGATGTGCAGTGACACAGCTCCTCCCCAGCCCTGTCAGAGCTCACCCAGGACGTGCCCAGTCCTGGCATCCTGGTGTCCCTGGAATCGCTCCCCTGTGTCCCCCATCCCCGTTATCCCAGGACGCTCACACTGCTGAAGAAGTGGCGGATATTCTGTTCCCCAGCTCCCCATCCCCACAGCCCAGCACACTTGTGCTGGCACTCCGCAAACGCCAGGGGCTGGGGAGGAGCCGCAGCCCCTCCGGGAGCTGCTCAGGCGCTGCCAGGCAGGAGGAGGGTGCAGAAAGAGACAACAAACTCACCCAGTTCCTCAGATACAAGGAGCTCTCAGCAGCCGGGGGGGGGAGACAGCAGCTTTTCCAACCCCAGCAGCTCTCCTCTGCAGCAGGAACAGTAATTCCCTCCTGATTTCACAGGCAGAAACTTCTGTGTTTCTGGAGAAAACCCTCTGGTTGGTGCAGCTGTTTCTGCAAGGTGTGCACACCTTCTTCCCCAGATCAGCACCTATCCTGAAATGCATTACATGCCTTCCTTCTTCAAAATAAGTTCCCTTCCTTTGACTGTAAGCAGCTCAACTTCCTATACAAAAACCCTCTGCCATAAAAGAGCCTTTGGTGTAGGGCTCATTAGTAAGCTCAACTCTCCCCACTGCTTCCCACGACTCTGGGATCCCCAGAGAGAACGGCTTTGCTTTGATTAGAGGGGAAAACATCTTCTCTTGCAGCTTACATCAGAGTGCCTGAAACCCAACACTGAATTTGGGATGGGGACGTGGTACTTGTGCATGCAAGTAACGGAGAGGTTTGTACGGGATGGAGTGAGAGCAAAGAACAGCTCCAAATTAAACTGGGCTGACAGACAGCCCTCAGCAGCACGGCTCAGGGCAGGGCTTTCCAGCTTCTCCAGGGGAAGGTGTTCTCCAGGACCTTCTAGCTGACATCCCTGCACTGGCTGTTCTTCACTCTCAGACCTGGGGAACCCAGGGCTCCCTGCTCCCTGTGGCTGTGCTGGAGTCCCCCAGAGGGATTTGGGGTTTTCCTGGGATGATTCAGGAAGTCAAGTGTATGACATGCCTCAGACAAAAGGTCTGAACACAGAAATCTGTAAAATGAGGAGTACAGGGCCTGGTTTTGGTGTGCTGAGTGCAGAGAACCTGTGAAGGCACCTGCACACCTTTGTCAGGGGGCTCACCTGAGCCAGAGCCAGCAGCAGGACGGGGCTTTGACACGTGCACAGCTCAGCCCCTCACACTGACGGTGCCTCACAACACCAAACCAGCCCCACATCCACCCCAGAACCTGAACCTGGGCTGTTTTCTTGCCCTCCTCACCACCAGGGGGAAGCTCCAATAGGGCAGACACAAGACAATGCTGACAAAAATATCGGTGTGAGGACAAAGAGGAAAGGTGAAACCTTGGAAACACTGAGCAAGTCAGTAAAGCTCAAAATGATGTGTGCTGCAACACTGCAATGAGTTGAAGGTACAGCTAAAATGTACCCCCATCAGGAGTGTAACTGGGTGAGAGCAAAGCTGCAAAGAGAGAGGAACTGGAGCCCAGGGACTCGAGCCACAGCCAAACTCCCTGACAGTACCTGCCCAGGTAACCAGCCAGGGCTTGTAACACAACTCAACAACTCAACAACTCAACCCCCTCATGGGTGTTTTTTATGGGTGTGCCCTAGCTGGTAACTTTTATGACATCGAAATGGAAATGAATCAGTGGAAAAGGCTTCACTTTGGAATTACGACTTTAAAGAGTTCAATAGTTGAGCCAAGTTGCACTACTAATAAAACTTGCATTCTTTATGAGTAGGATATTCCACTTCCAGCAGTAACCCTCAGCTGGGAAGTGGCTGCAAACACTTCCTGAGCTTGTGGTGAGCAAGCAGGGCAGCTCCAATCACTGAAACAAACAGTTGCCAGTGCCCGTGTTGTGTTCTCTGGGTGCTGTTTGCCCTGGCTCTGGTCCCAGTGCCAGGCTGTGTTCACAGCTCGTGCCGTTCCCCGGGGACACGGCCCCGTCAGCACTGAGGACACGGGCCAAGGGACACTTCCTCAGCTGGCCAGTCCAGGCAGGACATGTCACCAGTGACAGCAGGGCCATCTCCAGCAGCACCACAGTGACAGCCCTCCAGCTCTGCTCAGTGTCTGTGGCAGCACTTTGGGGTGCAGCTCAGGACTGGGACGAGCTGTGGTGTCCCAGGCTGGGGTAACCAGTGCTGCTGCTGCCACCCCTGCCCGTGCATGTGCCTGGGCACAGCCCCTCACCACCAGCACAGCTCAGGGACACTCAGGAGCCAGGAGAGCCCAGGGGCACAGCACTCACACAGCTAAAGGCTCCCAAGTCTATTTCCCCCCCATGTTTTCCAGCTCCAATTGTAACTATCCTAAGCAACAACATTCCTGTTCTCTTTTTTTAGAGAACCACGTCTCACATTCTGGAAGACCTGCCACACGTGGGTGGTGCTCTCAGTAAATTGCTGCCTGACTGGCACCAGGATTTGGGATGAGAGGGGCTGGTGGGGGCTGTGGGAGGTTGCACAGCCGTGCCCTGGCACCAGGGGAGCCCCGATGGCCTCAGCCTGCTCAGCTGCACAGCTCCTGCTCAGGGAACAGCAGCTCCCCAGGGGACACGGGGCTGTCCCTCTGTCCCCAGGGCTGGAGAACAAAGCACCCTCAGTGCCACAGCTCTGGGAGTCACAGAGAGAAGGGCTCTGCCTCCACAACTGCCCTGGGGCAATAGAATACCCAAACCACTGTCACTGGTTTGGAACTCCCTCCCCTTCACACCATGATCACTACGAGGTGCACAGGGCAGACAGGCTGGAGACAGAAGAGTTTTAAAAATTCCACTCTACGGAGCCCATAGTAACATATTCTGTTACCAACATCCACCAACTCCTCAAGGATTTTTCCTGAGACTTCCAACCCAATTTAGCTCCACCATATGTCAGTGCTACTTGCTTCAGCACTGAATTTCCTCCAGTATTTCACTACAGCTAAAACACTCCTCTGTTATTCTGAATAAAATGAATAAAGGAAAAAATAACTGAATAACTGAAAAAAAAACCCCAAACAACCAGTTTAAGAGGATGATGGGTCTGGAGGCCAACCAAACTTACCATCACCCTGTTGGACAGTGTGGTGAGCACACTCCCCTGGCTGTGAAAAGATTCAATGTTTCATTTATGGAATCACAGAATCTCAGAATGGTTTGCGTTGAGTGGGACCTCAAAGCCCATCCAGTGTCATCCCTGCCATGGACAGGGACACCTCCCACTGTCCCAGGCTGCTCCAAGCCCCAGTGTCCAACCTGGCCTTGGGCACTGCCAGGGATCCAGGGGCAGCCACAGCTGCTCTGGGCACCCTGTGCCAGGGCCTGCCCACCCTGCCAGGGAACAATTCCTGCCCAACATCCCAGGTAAACCCGCCTTCCTTCAGCCTGAGCCCATTGCCCCTTGGCCTGTTCAGTCCCACCTCCCCCAAAAACTCTCTCATTTTTTAAGAGTTTTGCTGAACGTTTTCCCATGCCAAAGCCTGGCGAGCACAGCACCCCAAGGGTTTACTTGGCACTGCTGCTGGGATGTGCATTTCCTGCAGCAGCCAACAAGCAACGTAGAAGGGCTTGCTAATCCTGTTCATTTTTAACTCCTGAGTTTGGCCCATTTTGTCCTTTGATCCTTTGAGCCTCTTGAAATCACAGCCGGCCATCAGCAGGGTAAGAGGGGAAAAGGAGTCTTCATTCAAGCCTTCACTGTCTCAAACTAGAGAAGCTGCATCAGGGAAAAATGCCATTTCCTACATTTACATCATCCCACATAAATGGTTTGGGGGCTTCTCCTTGCAGCCAAGCCAAACTGAGGGGAGACTCATCGGGGTCTGCAGCTCCTCCTGAGGGGCAGCTCCAATCTCTGCTCCCTGTGACAGGGACAGCACCCAGGGAATGGCTGGAGCTGGGCCAGGGTAGGGGCAGGTTCTTCCCCCAGAGGTGCTGGCACTGCCCAGGCTCCCCAGGGAATGGGCACGGCCCCGAGGCTCAGAGATGCGCAGGGTGGGATTGTTGGGGTGTGTGTGCAGGGTGGGATTGTTGGGGGCTCTGTGCAGGATGGGATTGTTGGGGGCTCTGTGCAGGGTGGGATTTTTGGGGTGCCTGTGCAGGGCCAGGGGCTGGACTGGATGATCCTTGTGGGTCTCTTCCAGCTGAGGATATTCCCCGATTCTATGAAATAAATGGGTGTTTCCCCAAGAGGAGTGTTCACAGTGGAACACAAACATTTCCTTTTCAGAGTGAAGTGTTTTTCTTTTCACCCTGCCTTAAGCATCCCCATTAGTTTCAAGCAGGAAGAAATGCTTGAGGAGTGAGTGCCATCCATGCTGGCTGTGCCACAGCTCCCCGTGGGGAAGGACTGAGAGCCCAGGACCTGCAGCCACACCTTGCCGAGGAGTGACTCACGGCTCCGCTGGGACACGTTTATAACTTTTCTCCTCCAGAGGAAAACGCACAGGTAGCAATTAAAATCTGGGTGAGGCTGGACAAACCCATGAATGTTTGGAATTATTCCGAAGTTTTAATTGAAGTTGGAGAGCGGAGCAGCTACAGCGGAATGGGAATGAGATTTTGACATTTAAGGAAGTGTCACTGAGAGAAAGCTTGCTGTCACAGATATGACTCACCCACTGCTGTGCCTGACAGGTGTCTTCTCTGACTCCTGAGATCAAGATAATTTCACTTTAATCTGAGAGAAGCAGAGGGATGAGCAATTCCATTTATGTATAATACAACCTGCCTTCAAAGGTAACTTGAAAATGAATATTTTGGGAGGACGTTCACAGTTCATCGCTGCAGAGGTGTGAAAACAGCACAAAGGGACCTCTCTGGATGGACAGCGTGGCACAGAGAAGCAACACCCACTGTCCCAGAACAAAGCCTGTTTAGGGAAGAGACACGGTGTGGTGCGGGAAGCTGGGAGACACTGGGAGAGACCAACATCAGATAACGCAGCATGTGGCAAGGCAGAGATTTATTTGGTTTTCATTACAGTAACAAGATGACAAATATTTGGCTCCCAATTTAACCTGAAGGACCACAGTGGCACACCTGGTTCCTTCCAACAGCGGTTCCCGTTGGGACAGAAGTGCCCAGGACCTGTGCAACGCCGTGACCCAGCCCTGAAGCAAACTGGCAGGGACTGGGCTGGGCAGGACACAGCAACCAACCACTTGTGTCAAAGGCAGCAACAACCTGACAGGCTGACTGCAAATCTGACTGGAAACATGATGGATTCCCAGCTCTCAGGCAAATAACCAGGAGGTGATCTCCAAAGTTCTCAGCTGTTCCCAGCTCCTGCTCTATGAGCAGCAAGTCAGGCACCAAACGAGATGTGATCCCTGGCTTGGGGCTGAGCAACAGGCAAAGCCTTCTCCAAATCCACACCAGTGCCACTGTGGCTCCTCAGCCAGGGGCACAAAGCACCCACTGCCAAGATCCTCTGCAGGCAGCAGCATTTCTGACACGACTCCAAAAGTGATTCCTGTAGAGGTGCTCCCAGAGAGTGGAGAAGCTGCCTGAAGCGTTGGGTTAGCTCTAGATCTTTCCTTATAAAGCCAGAGAGCAATTACTGGATCACAGCATGAACACAATAGAACAGACACTTTCTTCAGTCAGGAGGTGATTCAGCTATCAAAGAGATTCTTTTGTTTCTATTTTGGGGGAAAAAACCCATCACTGCTTTCAGATGTCTAAAGCTGGCGTTGCCAGGGTTCTTCAGGGCTGTCAGCAGCTGAGAAGGGCTCTGTGATCCCTCCTCCCTTCTCCTCACACTCCAGCCTCTCTGACAGCCCTGTGGAACACCTGGAAATGCTACCTGAGGGTGAGCAGGACACGGACAGTGACTCACAGGGCACACTGTGCCTCTGCAGCCAGAAATAGAGAGCACAGCACATGGTCCCTTCCGTCCCCTCACCCCGAGCCAGCCAGGACACACACACAGAGCCAGGAAAAGGCTGTGCTGCTCCTTCCTGGAAGAGCTCCCCTCCCCAGGGCCACGGCTCAGCTGGTGCCAGGTGGGCAGAGGGACATTCTGCAGCCACAGGAGCTCTGCAGGGGACAGGCTGGTGACAGCCAGGAAGGTTCTGGCACCTGGGAGAGTAGGGAGGGAAAAGCTGAACCACGAGGTTTAGGACATTTGGCTGGACGTAACAAAGAGACATTCCTGAGGGGCTTGGATGCAAGGGCTCTTTGGAGCAGGAAAAGAGGGCGAATGCCATGCAAACCCCATACAATGCCAGTATTTCAGGGAAAGCAGGGTCTGTGCTCAGCTGTGGGAGCAGGAACCAGCAGAGGTTAACAAGGACTGACCCCAGGGTAAGGACTGAAGTCCTAGAGATCTTTATTTACCACAGGGGTAAATACAGTGTAAAAAAAACACAGGTGAAATTATTAAACACGGGGCTCATAAGGCAACCCACCAACTGCCAAACCACAGGTTTGCTCCAAAGTTTGGAACACTGACAAAAATTCCATGGGAAAAAAATCTGTTGCGCTTCTCACCTAAGAATAATGAGGTGTTTTGCTGTCAATTAGCATGTGATATGCGTGTGGCTTCTATCTATTAATAAAATCTGACTCTGCGTGCCCACCAGCCGTACTTCCCTTTAGGACAAACGCTCTTTCCATGGCTTGCCCCGTGTTTTTTAAAAGTACTCTTTCAGCACCCTCTGTTTTCAGAGCAGTGAGAGCCCCTGGCAGGGCTCAGGGCTCTGTTAGTCCTGAGCAGAGGATGGAAAACAGGCAGAGGGACACGGCTGCGGCGCTGGCAGCACCTCCCACAGCACATGGAGCAGCTGGCCTGGCACGATCCTATTTCCAGAGCACATTTGGAAACTTTGCTCTCAGGAGCTTTTCTTGACAGTGTGGCCAGGGCAGAACGTCACCTTCTCGTGAGTGTGAGCCCTGAGTACACAGCAGTGACCCAGTGACTGGGAACAGCCCCTGCTGACACCCTGTGCCTTAGTTCTGGGAATTCTGCAAAAGCATCAGACACAACCCCGTCCCCTGCTTGTGCAACCCCCCACCCAGGCCCCACACACCCCCCCAGCTGAGCAGGAAAAGCTTTCCCAACACTCCAGGAAAGCTTTCCCAGCACTCCCATCCCAGAACCACCCCTGTCCCCCAGCGTGGGCAGCAGAAGAGGGGGAAATCTGCCCCTGTGCCCAGGGGAGACCCCACCTGCAGGGCTGCCCCAGCACAGGAGGGACCTGGAGCTGCTGGAGAGAATCCAGAGGAGGCACCAGGATGGGCAGAGGATGGAGCAGCTCTGCTGGGAGAGCTGGGGGTGTTCACCTGCAGAGAAGTTTGGCATGACCTCATTGTGGCCTCACAGGGCCTGAAGGAGCCAACAAGAAAATGAAGAGGGACAATTTACAAGGGCCTGGAGTGCCAGGACACTGGGGAAGGACTTCCCAAAGGGCAGGGTTTAAAGGCACTCTTTGCCCTTAAAGATGACTTTCCTACTGCTACAGAGGAGACAGCCAAGAGACTAAGTAAAAACTTATTTTAAACACTTGATAAACAACACACTGCATAAGGAATAAACACAAATCAAGTAATGAATTTATAAATGGGTACAGATGTCATACCAAGAAATTAAATAAGGAAAACTTGAGTCAAATGCATCTCTGTATTTAAATTACCAAGAACAGGCTGCAAGCCCAGAGCAGAAATGTCTCTGAGAGGAACCATCCTGAACTCGGGCAACTGCTAGATTTCAGTCCTTTCACAGGAAAATCATGAAGAACCTCCAGGTAAAATTCTGTTCAGTACGATAAAGACTCCTAGCAGAGAGATTTACTTGTCCCTAACAGGACTCTTACTCTGTAAGAGGATGTTCTTCACTTATCTATGTTCAAGATCACAATTAACCATGTCTGTTTATCAACCACTTTCCTTATGTTTCCTACAACCAACAGGATTTAGGAAACCACCTCAGAGTGAGACACAAGGCAGACCTGTCTCCTTTCTAAGCCCTTAGCTCTCCCCTAGAAGCAGCTGGGCTTTACAGTTCTTTTAAGTTGTACCACTTTCCAAGGGACTTAGAAACCAGGAATATATTAAAACAGAGGTTTTGGGGCAAACACAGAATTAATTTTAATTTCTTTCGGCTCTTTCGGACTTAGGGGCAGAAATTGCATCTTCACAACTTCCAATATCCGTGCTTGGACAAGAAGCAGTCAGTGTGAGAAGCCCAAACTCAACGGGGCACCAGGAATACTCAATTTCTGAGGCAGGAGGTCTCGGAAGAGGCAGTTCCCGCAGCCGGGGTCGGACACCCGCGCGGCTGGAGCTGCAGGAGCACAGTTCCCGAGGGATTCCCGTTCCCTGATGCCCGTCCCCTGCCCCGTGCCCTAAACACGGCCAGGCACGGCCAAAGGGCTCCCAGATCCGCCTGCTGCCCTGCCCGCAGCCAGGGGAGAGAAGGGCCTGGGCTGAGACACAGAGCCAGGGCAGCTCTGACAAAATGCCCTCACTGAGGGCTGAGACACAGAGCCAGGGCAGCTCTGAGAAAATGCCTTCACTGAGGGGATGGCCGGGCCTCGGCGGGGGCTGCCCAGGGAGGTTTGGAGTGCCCATCCCTGGAGAGGTCCCAGGAAATCCTGGTGGTGGCACTCAGTGCTCTGGGCGGGGGGCAAGGTGGGACTCAGGCACAGCTTGGGCTCGGTGGTCCTGAAGGTCTTTTCCAGCTTCAGTGACTTTGTGATTCTGTGATAAATCTGTCCCAGAGCAGCGCTGACCGCCTGAGCCCCCGCCACCCTCACTCCCCTCACGCCGGCTCTGGCGCTCACTGAAGGCGGAAACGAGTCAGAGGCACGTTTGGGTTTTTTGTTGTCTTGGGGGATTTTTTTTCTCTTCATCACGATTAACCCTTTAGGGAGCGAGCAGAAATAAATGAGGAGGCAGAGCGTTATCTCTGTGCCGCTGTGGCGGTCCCGCCCCATCCCTTCACGTAAAGCCGCGTTTGGAGCGGCGCGTGTGGAGCCCCCGCTGCCGCCTGGGGAGCGCCTCGGCAGCTGCAGCACCAAGACCACCCCTCCTTCCTCCTCCTCATGCTCATCGTCCCGCTACCCCGCTCGGCCTGCACCCCGCGGGCACGGAGCTGGGCCGGGCCGGGGCCGGGATCGGGCCGGGATCACCGCCCCGCTCGCTGCCCGGCCCGCCCTCCCTGAGGGGAGCCGGCGGTGACGTCACGGCCGGGCCGCCCGGCAATGGGCGCCATTTTGAAACCGCGAACCCTCCCGCGGCTCCGGGCGGCTCCGTCCCGCTCCCGGCCCCGCTCCCGGCCCCGCTCCC
>VZDJ01000083.1:657895-680285 GCA_008694505.1 Cyanoderma ruficeps | reverse complement strand
GCGCCGGGATGGGCCGCGGCTCGGCTCCGTGTGGCCGCGGGAGCCGGCCGCAGGCCGGGCCGCGCCGGGCGGCACCGGCGGGTGATGCGGGAGCTCGGCGGCCGCGAGGGGTCCGGGCCGGGGGTGGCGCGGGGTGTCCGCTCTCCCTCCCTCTCTCACCGCCCTTTCTCCCTCCGCAGTAGTGGCGAGAGCTGGAGGCGACGGCGGCGGCAGCAACGAGGTGCAGTGGTGCTTCTTGCAGGTGAAGGGGGCGATCGACGAGGACGTGGCGGAAGGTGAGGGGAGCCCCGACACGCCGAGCCCTCCCGGGCGGCCGCGGGGCAGCGCCGCAGCATCCCCGGCCGTGCCGGGGGGGTGTGTGCCATGACTAAGCGAGCTCCCCTCCGTAGAGCATCGCAGACCAGTCGCGGCGCCTTCCTCCAGGTCTTTAGTGCGAATTCCAGAATCCCCAGATCGCTGGGGCTGGAGGGGACCTGTGGAGATGATCCAGTTCAGGCCCCTGCCCAGGCAGGGTCACCTGCAGCAGGTGACACGGGAACGTGTCCAGGAGGGTTTGGAATGTCTCTGGAGAGGGAGAGCCCAGCCCCTCCCCGGGCAGCTGTTCCAGGGCTCTGCCCCTCCATGGGAAGGAGTTCTCCCTCGTGTTGGGCTGGAACTTGCTGTGGTTTAGTTTCTGGCCATTGCTCCTTGTCCTGCCTCTGGCACCGCTGAGCAGAGCCTGGCACCGTCCTCTGCCAGCCCTTGGGGAGATCTGTGTGGATGGATGGGATCCCTCTGAGCCTTCCCTTCTCCAGACTGGGCAGGCCCAGCTCCCACAGGCTCTCCTCATCTCAGGGATGCTCCAGCCCCAAAGTGACCTCTGTGGCCTCGGCTGGACCCTCTCCAGGGGCTCCTTGACTTTCCTGTCCTGAGGAGCCCAGAACTGGGCACAGGTCTGGGCCTGGGATAACTGTCTCCAGTTCTGGGCTTGGGATAAAAGATAACAACAGTGATACCATACAGGGAGAGGAAAAAAAGAAACACCAGTGGAGTCTGTCAGGCTTGTCAAGTTTCGCTCTGACGCACAGAGAGTGCAGCTCTGTCATTTGTGCTGCATTGAAAAGTGCAGTTTAAAGGGTTCCTGCAGCTGTGGAGAGATTTGATTCCCACTTGTTAACGTTTGGGAGCTATAAATAGGGATATTAAGCAGGGAAAAAGGGCACACCTTCACATTTCTCTGAAACTTTCATGTTTTGGACAGAGTAGAAAACAAGAAATGCTTTAACTGGGAAGAGTGTTTAGTGTAGTGTGCAGAACCTGGGTGGAATTTTGCTTGCCTCTGATGAGAAAGTTCTTTTTTTGCCCCTAAATTTCCCTAAACGTGTTCCAACTGTCCAGGCTGGCAGCACTCCTCTCCAAAGTGTGAATTTACTTGCAGGGCCCTGTGTGTTCAGCTTGGGTTTGGGATTTTATTTTTGTTACTGGATGCAGTAAATATTTTTCTTTGCTGCCTGCTACGGGGAAATTGTGCTGACAGTGTTTTCATTTTCATGCCACTTGTTTGGCATTCCATTTAAAATAATGGCCATGGGAGGGATAGACTGGAAACTGCTCAAGAAAACTAGACTCACTCAGTTGTTTTCTTCCTTTTTCTCCCCTCGGTGTATTTTGTAGCTTGCTCTGAAGTTCCCAGAAATCTTGTAGAAATGCATATAAAGTAGCTTTTATGGTTTTTAAATGGTTCTTTTTTCTCATCTCTGTCACCTGTGTGACTAAAAGTCAGTTCTTCATGAGTGAAAGGTGCAGTCCTGGGGACACCTTGCTTCCCAGGTACCTCCTGAGCAGCCTGGATTTGCACAGAGCAGGAAAGCTCCAGGGATCACTCAGCACCTGGTTTTGCAAAACTACCACTGAAGTTTCATTTTCCTTTGGGAATACCAGAACTGTTTACAGGCTTTGTGACTTTTTGGTTTGTGGCCTTTCCCCTGCAGTTACATTTTGCTTTGCAATTGGAATTAAATATAAAAAATATGCTGTTTATTTGCTACTAATTGCCCAAATTTAATTCACTACTAAAAGTGTAGATACATTGCTAGATTTTCTGCCTCAGTTAGTGACATACTTACTCATTAGCATCTTTTAAATCCTCTCTTACCAGACTGCACATCTAAACCTGCTTGGTGCACAACTGTTGCCTTGAAATAGCATTCAGATTGCACATAAATTTTTGTGATGGTGCAAACCTGCTACTGCTGTCAATTTTTGGTCCATTTTGTGAAAAATCAGCTCTCTAGAGGACGAGGATGCCATGAAGCTGCTGTCCAGCCTGTTCCATGCAGAGTGTTTTGCTGGATTTTGGCAGTGGTTTATTCAGGAGTTGAAGCTGCTCAGCCAGGCAACTTTACCAGCACATCCTCTCTTTTACAGTGCAGCTCTGACATACATTTTATATCCCATAGTTGTTTCTCAGGTGTCTGGCTTCAGCACAAACACTGGGACAAGTGTCTGTGTGAGATTGGCAGCTGGATTTTCCTAACTGGGTCGTTAATACAGAAAATGACTGTCTCCCCTTTGTGTGGTCCGTGCCTTGCCTTTCCTCGGTGACTAATCCCTGACCTCTGTTCAGGCTCTGTGTCAGGGAAGAGAAGGGCACTGTTCACTCTGGCCGTTTCTGAAAGACCAGGGTGATCCATCACTCACTGAATATGGATTTTGTGAAGGGTTGGGTATGGCTTTTCTACAACGGGGAAGTTTAGTTGGATTCAGGGCAGAGGACTGGAGGATAAAGCAGGGATTGAAAGATACAGTATTGAGGATGGCAACAATCATAATTTGAAACCAAAGCTCATTAAAGATTGTGTTGTAATTTTGTTGTTAGTGTTAGCCACGTGACTCCACAAGTTGCACTGATTGCCCATGGAACTTGTAATTCCTGGGTTGCTTTTTTTGTAGAAAGACCTTGCTGCTGGAGACTTTATCACTTCTGTGGTTTCAGTGTTGAATTTGTTTTGCATGTTCAAAATTGCCCTGTTTTGGGAGGCTCTTTTTTTGGGCAAGTAAAATGTAAATCTGTTTATTCAGTAATAAATAATACTACAGAGATGCCCAAATTCCTGTGGGGCAGATGTTCTGCATCTAATCCACGACCACTTCTGGATGAAGTTCTGTATCTCCAGTTAATGATCCAAGAAATGAACTTTTTTTGGTTTGGTTTTTTTCAATTCTCCAGATAGTGGCAGGTATTGACTGCCCTGCCAAACTGGGACATCCCTTATTACCATCACTTCAGCCAACTCTCCTTCTGCTTTTGTGTCTGTTAGGTGCTGGGTCAGACACCTCAGCAGTTGGCCAGGAAGCAGAACACAAGGGGCAAAGGAGAACCACAATCTAATAAAAATAGATTAGTCTGTGATCCTGAGGGCAGCTACAAGTGATTTAGAAATGTTGTTTAGAAATTGTCTTGACAAATCAGTAGTTTAAGGTGTTCTCATATGTGGTTCAGGAATTCACTTGGCCTATTCTCCTGTTCTTAAAGGAAGTTCTGACATGATTTTGTGCTTTGAAACCTCTTGCAGTAGAGGTGCAGCCCCGTGGTGTCTGGTTCAGTTGCATGAAGGGAGTTGCAGAATTGGTTGTAAGCTTTAATAATGTGTTTTTTCTGTCAGAGGTGGAAAAGAGGGGACTGGTGACTCCAGAGCCACGTGCTGTTTGCTGTCACTGCCCACCACTGGTTATGCCTGGAGTGACACTGTGTCCAGGGGGGCAGCAGGTGGGCTGCGAGCTGCCTTTGGGGTGGGTTTCCCCTTGAAAGCCAGGGCAGCAGGACCTCAGATGCCTCTGCCCTCCCTGGAACCTCGGGGTTACCCACAGCAGCTGTGGCTGCCCTGCTCCCCTGGCAGTGCCCAAGGCCAGGCTGGAGCAGCCCGGGACAGGGAAAGGTGTCCCTGCCATGGCAGGGCTGGGATGAGATGGGCTGTGGGGTCCCTTCCAGCCCAAACCAGGCTGGGATTCCATCGTATTTTGATGAAGTATGAAGCTTTGGTAGGATGTAGCTTGTGGATGGTGAAGAGTTTGAATAAGCAGTGAGTATCAGTTGCAGAGTTGTAAGTGGGAATGCAGAACAAAGCAATTTGAGTAGTGGGAATACGGGAATTAGGGCAAGTGTTCCTGTGTGAGCAGTGGGAGCCACTGGATTTGTCCCTGCAGAAGGGCAGGCTGGGTGCAGAGGGAAAAGCCTAATGAAAAATGACAAAACCCTCTATTTTTTTAGAGGATGGGAAGGTGCAAAAGCTTCAACTGAAAGAAAAATTTGATTTTCTTATCATGTTAAGACTTTTATGAACTCCTGATAGAAGTACACCCAAAACCATCACAATGAGCTGCTTAGAAAAAACTAACAATAGCATGAATTAATTAAATATGCTTCTAGTAGGAGAAAGCTTATTGGAATTAGTCTTCCAAAGGTTGAAAAATAATTCTGAGGCAGTAAATTTGCACAAGGAACATGGGATTATGTCACGAATGTGAGAAACAGCCTCCATCATTTCTCGTGGCTTGTAGGGAAGTCGGGGCACGCTCTGCAGGCAGGAGAGGAGCCCATCTGTGTAACTGAGCTCTGGCTTTGCTGCTCCCTCTTTGTGCCATGCTGGTCTCACTTTCCTTGCACTGGCACATGCAGGCAGCTCTGGGCACCCCAAACTCAGAGAACACAGCTTTTTTGGGGTGTCATTCAGAGGTATCAGGTCACGGCCGGGTTCCATGGACGAGAAAACACAAAGTGAGCTAAATGAGGGAAAGGCACCCGGTGCCTGCCACGAGCTGGGCTCTGGGCTGCTGTGCCATCCCTCGGGGGTGGCTGGGGGTGCTGCAGCCCTGGGGAAGGAGGTACCTGGTGCTGCTGTGTGCCCCCCAGTGTGCTGTGTGCCCCCCGTGCCCAGCGCTCCGGGCGGAGCAGCCTGCAGGCTCTCCAGGAGCCCGGCGGCTGAGCTCCAGGCATGCCGGACACACACAGGAGCCGGCAGCCTTTCCCACACAGCTCCAAACAAGATGTTTGGAGTTTGCCACGGCCCCTCAGCAGCAGCACTGACCTCAAACAGCTTCTGCTCCCGCCTGGCCGGTGCCCTGCTGTGCTTCACCTTACATCTCCTCACGGGTTTCACTTAGTCCCAAAAGCAGAGTTATTTCGGACTGAGTTAAACCCTGCCAGGTGCCTAAAGGCAGTTCAAGCCGTTTCACAAGTGATTTGAGTATTAGGGCATTGGAAAATGGTTAAACCTTACAGATAGGTTAGGTTGGCAGAGCGTTCAGTGGTGTAAGCTGAGAGAAGTTTGATCTGGGCAAAACTGTATCCCTGTACCTTATTCTCCTGATTTCTGCTACACCTCACTCCTGTGTTAACTCTTCAAAGAAATCCTGAAAGTGGAAATATAAAAATTGAGTATACAAGGAGGCATATTTTGAAAAACAGGTGATCTGAATAGCTTGGATGTGTATGTGTATTGCCAGGTGGCTATTGGCAGCTGTGAAGTTTGGCTCATGTTTCAGTACAGTTGTGATTTCTGTCAGCTCTTAGGAAACAGCACTTGAGGAGCACTGAGAGCAAGAGCAGAGTCCCTCCCCAGTGCAGGGTGACCTTCTCTTCCACTGCCTGTCCTGGCAGCTGCAGGGGACAGCCCTCCTTCACCTGGGAACAAGTCAGGGACATGGCCAGGGAGCAGGGACAGGCTGAGGGGCAGCAGGGAGTGCTGCAGACAGAATCCTGCCCTGCCTGCCCAGCAGGAGGAGGGTGGGGAGGGGTCCTTTAGGAGCAGGGTGCTGCTGTGCTCCCTGCAGCCAGCCCAGCCTGAGGGCTGCCTGTCTTCAACCCTCTGTTTCCCTCGGCCCACCCAGACCCTTCAGTGCAGCTGCATCTCCCTGGGAATGTTGGGGAAGTGCAATTGCTGCAAACCAGTGACAGCAGTTCTGAGGCCCCGTGTGTCTGGGACTTGTTAAGCTCTAACAGGATTTTGGTTTTTAAACTTGTTTTCTGTGATTTGCTCCTTAGCAGGTGGTGGTCTCTAAATTGCTTCATTTTCTTTGATAATGTCTTCCCTCTAAAGGGGCTCTCTGGTTTTTTCACTGATGTTATTTGCTCCTATTATATTTTTTATTTGAGGAGTCTTTCCTGAGTTGCTGTGAAGTGATGGTTCCTTGCTGTTCTCACTGCCCACGTTTGTCACCTGTGGTCCCTCAGAATGGGCTGTTGTCCCTGTGTGCTGCACAGAGACTTGTGTTCCTTCTGATGTGGTGTCACACAGTTCAGCACAGCATTCCAGGGAGATCCCAGTGTCTGCTCTCTGAATTGGTTTAGGAGCACACAACCTGCTCTGACCCCTTCTGCACACTCTGCTTGCTTCCCATCCTCTGTGGGAGACCACACAGGGCCTCCCACAGCTTTGTCCAGCCACGGGAAAGCTCCAGCTTTGTAGGATAACAGTGTGAGGGAAAGGTGTGTGTCACCTTTGAGCTTGATCACAGCCTCAGAAACCTTCCCCCTGCTCGGCTCCCACTGGCAGTCTCCCTGACAGGTCGTGGCAGCCATCTGCCTGCAGGCCAGTCCAGCCATTTCCTCTCAAAGCAGCAGCCTCTGCACAGGTTTCCTGGGGCCTTGCAGCAGTTCCTGCCTGGTCCCAGGATGGCTCATGGAAAATGGGGCTGTGCACTCAGACTCCAGACAGCAGCACAGGGGCCAGGTTTGCAGGCAGGCATTGTTCAGGCTGTGTGCTGGAGTGGCACCTTGTCCATTACATACTTGGAAAAGTGTGAGTTAAAGTGCCCTGGAAGCTGGAGCAGCCTCCTTTTTGGGTGCTGCTAGAGAGCTGTGAGTGGTTCCTTTGCATTTCATGTCTGAGGAGTGTGTTTGTGACAAAAGGCTCCGAGCAGCTCGGGAGGGTGAGAGGCACTGGTGCCGGCCATGTCTCCTCACTGTTGGTCCTGAACACGAGCTGCAGCTGCAAATTCCTTCTCTCCTGGGTGAGCCATCAGGTAGTTCCATGATTTCAGGTTTGGGGTGAGCAGCAGTGCGCAGGCAGCTTAGAGAGGAAAAGTTCACAGGAGCTAATTTTAGGCACCTGATGTAGATGTTGTGGATCTCTTTGCATTCTCCATTACCTCAGCGGAGAGGCCGGGCGGTGATACTGGTGTCAGAAATCCCCGGGATGAATCCTGGGGGGATTAAGTTAGTTTGCAGGTATAAGCTTGCTGTCATCTCCAAATCCCAGCAGAGGCTGGTCTCTGCCACCCTGGAACCCCTTCAATCCCAGCAGAACTTGCCCAGGAGGCTCTGGAGGCTGTGAACTTCCCAGAATTGTGGCAGAAGTTGTTTGTAGGGAGGTTCACACTCGGCAGAGATGATGCAAGGCTCAGGGCCCTCAAACTGAGCTTTGACACCTCTGTCAGGGCTCACAGGGATGGGCTCCACCACATTACCATAGAGATGGATATTTGTGCCCTCTGATGGGGTGGGATGGCGTTTCCTACCCATGGAAGTGATCAGTGCTCTGAAATTTGGGGGTACTACAGAATCCCAGTGTAGTTGCCAGCAATCCTTTTAATACACCAGCTGTGAAAACAACTCAGAGTTTCTCCTCTGGATGCAGTGTAACCATTTGGAACTCATTTCCACAAGTGAGGCTAAACATGAATTTTTCATGTCTGGAAAGAAATATTGCCAGCTTGGTATGTTACTGTGAAGTCCCAGGGATTGCTGCCCTCCCTGGTTACAGGAGGGGGATTTACGTGGATGCAGAGCAAGTCCCAGCCCCTCAGGAACAGAACTGGAGGGACAGCTGCACAAATCTCTTTCTCTAAAAGCAGTTCCTGAGAAGAGGGCCTTGGGGTGCTGTCCATGAGCAAACAGCACGCTGCTTTGGCCTTTCCCACATTCCTCTGGGAGTTACTCTGCTGGCGTGGAGAAGAGGCTGAAAATAAGGCAGGGGGATAAGACTGGTGCTTGTATATCTAAGAAACAGTTATGATATCTAATAAAAAAGGTTAGAAATCCCAGAGTTAATGCAGTGATGAAGAACCTGCAGAGGTTTGCTTTGTTCTTTGCTAAAAGTTTTTAGCTGACTTGGAAGTGAAGAGCAAACGTAGGTGGGTGAAGAACAGGGATGGTTTGGAATTCATTCTGTGCTTTACTTGGAGTCTTGGAATATTTTTTTTATTTCATCTGCTTTGAGATAGTACAGTGCTGAGGATAGTGGGTGGAATGATTTGGGGGATCGATCTTCTTCAATTAAATATGCCTGTAGGGAAAACTTTATAATTCATACATTTATGGATAAAACAAGTACAGTGCTATTAAAACAGGTGATTGCTCATATTCCAAATTTTGTAACTTAAAAAATATTTGAAGGAAGCTTCTCTATTTTTGTCCTGCTGTGCCCCCCCAGTTCCCTGTTCCCTAGAGCATGTTGGTGACAGACTATTTCAGTGCATGTTCTTTACCCTCCTCTTCCTGCACTTCTTATTTCAAGCCATGGAATTCGGGTAGTGTCTGTGTTTTGGTGTGTTTCCACCCAAGATTCTGTTGGTCTGGATAGCACTGCTGGCGAGTAATGGTTGTGTCAGCAGCTGCTTTGGGCATTTTTGGGAAGCAAAAATGATGCACAGATTATTTTGAGCAACTAATTGTGTGAATACTCCAGTAGAAAATGAGAGAAGCTAATAATAACTTTTTCCCTGTCTAAAACAACATGGAAAAGTAGCTTTTGTGACTTTGAAAGAATTGTATGTGTTAAGGAGGCATTTATTGCTGCTATAATTCCTGAGTCTCCAAGGGTAAAAGGGATCCTTGCTAGAAGGCCTTGCAGGTGGTGGTGGTAGTGGAATATTAGTTTTGCTGCTAATAAACTTTCATACCTCAAGGGCTTATTCATATCTGAGTGCTGAAAATGTGCTAAAATTCTCATTGAAGTCACTTCACTGATTGCTTACCTTCTCAGTTTGTGTCTTTTTCATTCATTTGCTGCTTTTCAAGGGTGTCTTCTAAAATCCCTGTGTATAATTAATAATAGCTGATAATTGACTGGTAATTCCCTTTAAAGAAAAGGTGACTCTAAAATGGGATGTGTCCAGAAGCTGGTTAGTAATGTGATATTGAAGGCTGGCATAAATCTGTAAAAAGATGATATTTACTCATTTATTTAGTTGTTCTAAATAATATTTTTTTTAATTCAAGAAGGTAAATTATCTCTGCAGACTAGGGAAAAACTTTTAAGGGCATGATTGATACAAGGTGAAAAATGAATTTATATTGAGAGAGAACTGGTTAGGGTTTCTAATCACCTTCCTCGTGAGAGTGGGGCATTATTGAAAGGAATTTCAAAGGTAGCGCATCAAAATCAATACAGGAAAGGAGTTTCCAGGGAGTCTCCAATTGCACACTCTGGAACTAATTGATACCATATACTTCAAACCTCAGAATTTTGCTATCTGCATCATAAATGCAATATTTGACATGAGCAGGCCCAGCAGGAGCAGTGTTTGCTGAGTGCTTTGTTGGGTTTGTTGCCATCTGCCCCAGCCTCGGGACAGACATTTCCAGCTCCTTATCTCACCTGCCCTGGGCTGGCCTTGTTCAGTGGCAATTATTTCTTTATTGCCACCTCCCAGAGGGACTGGGGCTGCTCTGGGGGATAAGCACAGCCCTCTCCAGGTCCCAGGGCAATGCAGGGCCTCAGGGCTTTTCCTTTGCTCTCCTGCTTCCATGTGGCCTTGCTGAAGCTTCTGCAGCTTCAGGAAGCTCAGCTGGAAGAATTTGGCTTCTATTTTCCCCCTTTGGCCAAGGGGAGCTGCCTGTTCCAGGCTCCTGAATGCTTGGCTTGGGAAAGGCAGCTGTGCCTCAGCCTCACCTGGATCAGGACACCATGGGAACAGCACCTGGCAGGATGCACACACTGGGGTGGGATCCCTGGGGAGGTTCAGGACAGGGATATCCCATGGAATATTGCACTGTTACCACCCACACCTGGGGGAGCTGAGGGCAGGGATATCCCATGGAATATTGCCCTGTTACTGCCCACACCTGGGGGAGCTGAGGGCAGGGATATCCCATGGAATATTGCACTGTTACTGCCCACACCTGGGGGAGCTGAGGGCAGGGATATCCCATGGAATATTGCACTGTTACTGCCCACACCTGGGGGAGCTCAGGGCAGAGAGATTCCCATGGAATATTGCACTGTTACTGCCCACACCTGGGGGAGCTCAGGGCAGGGATATCCCATGGAATATTGCACTGTTACTGCCCACAGCTGGGGGAGCTCAGGGCAGGGATATCCCATGGAATATTGCCCTGTTACTGCCCACAGCTGGGGGAGCTCAGGGCAGGGATATCCCATGGAATATTGCACTGTTACTGCCCACAGGCAGCACACACACCTTGGGTTCCCAGGCCAGGGTGCCTCTGGTGACTAGAGGCCTGCCCTGAGGAATGAGCAAGTGTTTTAGCTTGTCAGTAAAAGTGTGTCAGGCTTTGAAGCATGGCTGCATTTGGGGATGTAAATGGAGAATTGTGTCATTGCATTAATACCACTTGTAATGCTTTTTTTTTGTGCTCAAGTCTTGGAACTCCTTGATTTGCTTTCCACATTACAGTGCTGGTTTATTTCTGTTCTCTTTACAGCTGATATAATTTCAACAGTTGAATTTAATTACACTGGTGATCTTCTTGCAACAGGAGACAAAGGTGGCAGAGTGGTTATATTTCAAAGGGAACAAGAGGTCAGTGACTCAAAAAACAAAAGTGTCGTTACTACGCTGTTCTTGTGTTGCACAGTCTCACTTCATCTGTTCATGCCTTGAGGTTTAAATGGAGAGTTTTCTCAGAAAACCCCAGGTTAGCCAAGTTTCTAAATATCTGCCCTGTGCTGTACTTGGTAGGTTGGTGTGCTGAGGGTTCCCTTCCCTCCTTCCTAATAAAAAAGTCCCCAAAATCCAAGTGAGCTCTTTATATGTACCTGGTGTCCTCAGTGTCACTTTGCAGAATTTGGGCATTCTTCTGAATTATTCCACTGGGTCAAGCTGATCTGAGATAAGTCACAATGCTTTGGGAGAGAATGTAAAAGAAGTTCAGGAAATAAGCTGCAAGGACTACAGGATAAGGTGGTTAAAAATTGTTTGAGGATTTAAAACCAGTGGGACCGGCCACTTCTCCAGAAGCACTTGAGCATTTCCTGTCCGCAGGGTGGGAGCACTGTCCCTCCTGCACTTCACAGCTCCTGTTCGTGGAGTTCAGCTGTGTGACAGTGCTGAAATGGCCCCGTGTGTTCACCCTGAGCCACATCCCTGAGCTGCCCTGGGGATGGGAAACGTGCACCAAGTGCTGAAAAATAGTCGTCATGTCTGGGAGGAATCTGGGATTGTGTTCTTTAAAAAGTCAGGATTCCACATGGCAGTTCTTACCAAAGTGTCTGCTTCTCCTGTCCTTTGAGGAGTTGAGGGGAATCTGAGGGTTTGAGCATTCTCCTGGGTCAGAAATACCAGAATTGATCATGGAATTTTAATTCAGCTTGTCTGTACACAAATATTACAAATATTGAGATGCTGTGGGATTTCTCCAGCAGAACCCCTCTGCTCTCCTTGTGGGGCTCAGATGATGCTCAGTTAATGAACAGCTGGGAAATATTTTGCATTTCTGGTCCTAGCCCTGTCCCCCAGGTCACTGTTGTTGTGGGAGGCTGTGGAGCAGGGAGGTGCCAGCTGAAATGTTACCCGGCTGCACCCACACAGCCCTGGGCTCATTCATCATTTACTCACAGTGCCCACAGACTTAACTGAGGCCTGAGACAGGTCACAACTGCCTCAGGAGCATCCTGACCTTCTCAGGATCTCAGACTTGCCTGATCCGTAAGGCAAAACCCCCCTGTCACAGCACATCCTCACATGGGGAAAAGCAAACCCCAGATCAGACTGTTCACACAGGAATATTCAGCTGTCTCCTTGGGAGCACATGGAAACTGAGGGAAGAGTTGGGAATGAGGGACATTTCTTTTGTCATGTGCAAAAGTGCAGGAAAGAATTTAAAAGAAGTGTATAACACTGGAACCTTAAAATAATAACCATATTTTTTACCCAGTTTGGGTTTAAGACTAGGTTAACTAAGTCAGTGACAGCGTGGGGTGGTTATACAGTTCCCCAGACACTTGGATTTGGGATGCCCTGGGCTCAGAGGACTTGACTTCACTTGCAAGCAGCAATTACTCCAAACAAAAGTGTGAGTAGAGAGGGAAAGCACCAGTGCCAGAGCTCACTCTGAGTGCAGGGAACTTCTGCGTGGGGTCAGGTGAGAGGAACCTGCCTAAAATTCTTACAGGTCAGAGATGTGTAGGGAGTGAAATCATGTAAATTCTGAGAGTGTGGAAACTCCACAGCCATGAGACACTGCAGGGCAAACTCACCCCTGGGGCTGTTCTGCACCACAAACCACCGACACCAACTTACTTGGAAGGCCTGATAACAAACTGCCTCAGATCTGATAATGCAGATCTGGGGAACCTTGGGACTTTGCTCTCTGTTCCTTGCTCCCACACCCACCACAGGAGGATGGCAAAGCCTGAAGGGTGCACAGACATTTGTACATAAAGGTACATTTCTAAAGAGGAGAGCTCTGTGCACTGTATTGATGCTAAACTGGGTACAGTATCACATTCAAGAGCTGTTGTAAAAACTGATGGTCTGGTTGACAATTTCTAGCGATTGATTTGTGTGGGCCATTTCTGAGGGACCCAGTGACATCAGGCTCAAGAAATGCTCTTTTTCTTGCAGACTAAAAGCCGTCCTCTCTCTCGGGGAGAATACAATGTTTACAGTACCTTCCAGAGTCACGAGCCTGAGTTTGACTACTTGAAAAGTCTAGAAATCGAGGAAAAAATTAATAAAATTAGGTGGTTACCACAACAGAATGCTGCTCACTTCCTGCTGTCTACAAATGGTAAGGGCCCTTTCTTTTGCACAAAGAACTTTGTCATTGGATTATCGTCTTTTTAATGTCTTCTCTAATTACATGCAAAATATGTTTTGATTGTAATGTTGGCTGTGTGAATATTGGATCTGTTTAGTTTTGGTGCATCATGGAGCATCTGTAAATGAAATTGTGGAACTGGGGATGTGGGTTAGTGGGAACAGACTCATGTCTTAAAGGTATTGTCCAACCTAAGCTATTCTGGGGAAAAAACTTGCTCCTATTATCAAAGGAATACATTATTCCTAACAGTTTGGATCACTTTGTGAGGTCATGGTGAAATTCTAAAAGCAGAAATTACTTCCATCTGCTGGTCTGTGCAATCAAAATAATTTCCTCTGACAGAAGTCTTAATAAGCTTTCTTTAAACTGTGTCATGTGAAATGCTCTGCAGGAGTCTGGGGAGGAGAGGTTTGGCTGCAGTTAGCCCAGGATCTCAGCACTGGGTGGCACAGGTGTGCACTCACTGGCTGTACCTGGAACACTTCCGTGGTAAACAACTGGGAAGAGCATTCCTTTGGAAGCCCAGACAGTGGGGCAGATCCCGGTCTGTGCCTTTACTGGCTCTGAGCACGTAGCTGGGACAAAGCTGGGTTCCCTCAGGACAGTTAGTGTAAGGAGCTGATGTGTTTGTTGGGTTTGGGCCCTGGCAGTGATCTGGTAATGTAGTTCAGATAATCATCCAGGGCTTAGTGGGAATTTGGGTGATTGTGTGTGAACCTCTCCCTGTGTGAACCCCTCCCCAGGCAGGGGCATTTGGGTGGGTGGGAGGCACAGGGCCTTGCTGCTCAGGCACAGATTGGGATCTTCCTCAAACTGTGGGTAAAGAACTCCATCGGGATCCTTCTGCTGCAAGCAGGGGAAACACAGACAGGTCCACTTTGCTGAGTCCATATTTAGTGATTTGGTTTTGTATTCAACTCATTCTCAAGCATATGATTTTTTTTTGTTTTAGATAAAACTATTAAACTATGGAAAATAAGTGAAAGGGATAAACGAGCCGAAGGTTATAATCTAAAAGATGAAGATGGAAGACTCAGGGAGCCTTTCCGAGTCACAGAGCTGCGGGTACGTCTCTGCTCTTTGACCTCGTGTGTCTCTGCATGCTCTTCTCTGTCTTTGTGCTGCCAAACTGAAATGTGCAAATCAAAAGTGGGGTTTGGGTCAGGGGCATTGAAAACTTCCAGAAAAAAATGGAGACACTTCATTTCTTACATATAAAAACTATTTTAAAAAGTTCTCTGCAAAGTTTGAGGGGAAACTTTCATCATTATAATACTGTATTTCTAAGAGGATGACTGAAAAATTGGAATAGGGTATTCTGTGGCTGGATTACAGGTGTGTTTGTTAGGGCAAATTCCAAGCATTTGGATAGCCTGATGTGCACTGGAACAGTCTTGGACATCATGCTGTAGTGGTAAGGTTAGTGCTGCAAACTTGGGATCATTTGGAGCAGAAGCCCCAGAAATGGAAGGTGAGGTTGGAGTTTTTCCTGGGCTTCCATGTTGTTCCACCATCAGCAGGAACAGAACTGAGGCTCTCACCCCTCCATGGCAGGGACTTCAGCTGGAGGCATCTCTTGGGGGTTTGTCTTGCCTTTGCTGAAGTTGAATGTTGAAGCTTTGGGTGTACCAAATCTGCTGGGAAAGGACGTCCACTGCCTCAGTGTGTGCAGGCCAGGGTTGGATTGAGTATTGCAATGAGAGCAGCTAAACTCAGGGATGTCCCTTAGGATCCAGTGGTACAAGGAGGTCCTGGTGGAGTTTTGGGTTCTGTCCTGCATGGGAGGAGCAGCAGCAGGAACCTCTCCAGTCAGTCCCCTGCACTTGCTGCTGCTCTGGGCTGCAGCCCTTGCAGGCCCTGCAGCCTGGGAGAAGGGCTGATGGATGAGCCAGATGTGAACAGGAGCTGGCTGCAGGAAAAGCCTCACCTGGAGGTACCCTGTGTGTTAAAATGCTCAGGGTTTGGAGAGCCAGGGTGTGCCAGGAGCTTTGGGGCTGTGTTGGCAGGTTGTGTCACACACACACAGTGCCCGTGTTCATGGGGCCGTGGAGGGGAAGCAGCACTTTGCACAGAGACCGTGGCGTTTCCAAATGCCATTCCTGATCTCTGCCAAGAGTGCACCTGTGCAGGCACAGCCACGCTGGGAGCACTCTGTGCTCAGATAGTGCTGATAGAAAGTAGTGGATTAATTGTGGTCGTTAGTTGGGTGTGAACAGGCTGGGAGATACCAAGCAGGTAAGGAGCTCTGGGATGGATCAGTCCTTGTTGCAGGAAGACAGGTTATCTTAGGCACCCCTGAGCTCAGCTGCTTGTGGGAGTAGGACATCCAGGTGTGCCTGAATTCCTGCTGACTGTTCACGAACAAATTGGGCATTTTCTTGGAGACTGTTCTTGCCAGTTTCCTGAGCACCCATCTGAGGTCTGGGGACGTTTTTAAAGGCTTGTTTCTGTAACCTTTGGGTGCCAGTACAAACTCAGCCCATGTGCTGTTGGATGGGGCACCAAGGCTGGCTTTGACTGGGAGGTTTCCTGTTAGCAGTGTCCAAAGTCAGCATCCATGTGCTCTCTCAGGGTTTTTCGTGCTCAGTGGATTTCAGAAGTGTTTAGTCACCCAATCAATACAGAAATCTGTGCAGTGCCATTAATTAATTGCATTAAACAAGCTGTGGGGTTCAGGGCTCAGTGCTGGCGCCAGTTCTGTTTAAGGTCTTTATTGATGATCTGGCTGAGGAGATCGAGGGCAGCCTCTGAGTTGACAGAGGACGGAAGGTGAGTGGGATGCCCATCTGCTGCAGGGCAAGAAGCTCTGCAGGGGAAACTGGACAGGCTGGATGGGCCAGGGCAGGGGTAGAGTCCCTGTCCCTGGAGGGCTTTCACAGCTGTGTGTGGCACTTGGGGACAGAGGATAGTGGTGGCCTCGGCAGTGCCAGGGGAATGGACTCAATCCGGAGGGGCTTTGCCAAGGCAGTGACTGTGCTGGGTGATGTGTGGGGCCAGCAGTGCCCTGGGTGGGGTGATGTGTCTCTGTGGGGTCAGCAGTGCCCTGGGTGGGGTGATGTGTCTGTGTGGGGCCAGCAGTGCCCTGTGTGGGGTGATGTGTCTGTGTGGGGCCAGCAGTGCCCTGTGTGGGGTCAGCAGTGCCCTGTGTGGGGTCAGCAGTGTCCCCACGGGTGTGCCCTGTGCCCAGGTGCCCACGCTGAAGCCCATGGACCTGATGGTGGAGGCCAGCCCGCGCAGGACGTTCGCCAACGCGCACACCTACCACATCAACTCCAGCTCGGTCAACAGCGACTACGCCACGTACCTGTCTGCCGACGACCTGCGCATCAACCTCTGGCACCTGGAGGTCACCAACAGGAGCTTCAGTATCCTTTGGTGCCCTCTGCACGGCTCTGCCTGTGTCTGCGAGAATCGCTTTAATGTTGCTAATTAGAGTGGGTGTTTGGAGCCGGGGATTAGGGGAGGGTTCTGAAGTCTGGAGGTGGAAGGCAGTGAAAGCAGGCTTTGGGATGTTCAGTCATTCCTGAGGGCGAGCATCCCTCCAGTGCAAAGCTGTCAGTAGAAACATCAGAGAGGGTTTGATTTCCAAGGAGAAATTGAGGAATTGTGGGAGCATCCCTGGCTTGGGGAGTTTGATCAGCTTAAATAAGAATTGTTGGATGTGAACGGTAGATTGTTTGTTACTGTGGATACTTTGAAAGTTTGTGGTCTCTTAACCAAGTGACGTTTCCCTTGAAACCACATCTCGATATTTCTTCATGTCAAATGATACCATTAACTGCAAAAGTAATTTTTAGATCTTTTGGCAAACCTGTGCAACTAAAACTAACTGTGTTTCACAATGACAGATCTGCAATAAAATAGAAGTTGCAGGAGTACTCATGCCTAAATAGGTCATTTTCTAAACTTTTAGGTCATGTTTTCCAAAGCTTTAGGTGAGGAGATGAGGTTTATTTGGTGTGCAGTGGGAAGCATTAAGAAGGAGGCTTGAGGAGACTTGCTGGACTTTGATTCTTGTGAGATAATCTTTCAGTCAGGAGTCTGAAATTGCCCAGCATCTGTGGATTTGAGATGGAGAAAGCTGGAGAGGCACTTTTTAGAAGAGCATGTAATGACAGGCCAAAGGGGAATGGCTTCCCAGTGCCAGAGGGCAGGGCTGGATGGGAGCTTGGGCAGGAATTGTTCCCTGGCAGGGTGGGCAGGCCCTGGCACAGGGTGCCCAGAGCAGCTGTGGCTGCCCCTGGATCCCTGGCAGTGCCCAAGGCCAGGTTGGACACTGGGGCTTGGAGCAGCCTGATCCCTTCCAACCCAGCCCGTTCTGGGATTCTGTGACTTGTCATACCCAGAGTTCCCCAGGCTCTCCCCACTCTGGTACCTTACAGGGTGGGAAGAAAGCTCCTGCCCCAGTTTCCTTCCTGGCATTTTTAAGCTGTCACTGGTGGGCTGCCCGAGGGGCTCGGGTGTGAAGCGTTGCAGCCTTGACCAGCTGTGGCAGACATCGTGGACATCAAACCAGCCAACATGGAGGAGCTGACGGAGGTGATCACAGCGGCCGAGTTCCACCCTCACCACTGCAACGTCTTCGTCTACAGCAGCAGCAAGGGCACCATCCGCCTGTGCGACATGCGCTCCTCGGCGCTGTGCGACCAGCACTCCAAGTGTGAGTGCCCTGCTTCCCGTCTGTCTTCCCGTCTGTCTTCCCGTCTGTCTTCCCGTCTGTCTTCCCGTCTGTCTTCCCGTCTCTCTTCCCGTCTGTCTTCCCGCCCCGCTTCCCGCCCCGCTTCCCGTCTGTCTTCCCGCGTTCCCACCCGCCTTCCCGTCTGCCTGCCTTCCTGCCTGCCTTCCTGCCTGCCTTCCTTCCTTCCATCCGTCCGTCCGTCCATCCATCCTTCCTTCCATCCTTCCTGCCCCCCGGCTGTGCTGCTCCAGGTGTGGGGTCCCGGCCTCCCTGGGGGGTGACAGGGCTGCGGTGCTGGGAGCGCTGGGCGTGTCTCAGTTGTCGTGTTCTAGGCCAGCAGCGAGCACAGGTGTGGCATGAGGCACCACCTGCCTGCTCCCGTTCGCCCATTTTTGCCCCATAAAGTGATGGGAGCGAGTGCTTTGGGCCCGGTGAGTCCTGTCTGCTGGGTGTGTCTCAAGGTACCTGCTCACCCCGTGCCAGTTCAGGGCAGCCTTTCCCTCTATGCATTGCAGACTGGGCTGAGGCTGCCAGGATCCCTGTCCCTGTGACCAGTGCAGCTGCTAGGACAGGAGGAATCCTTGGGAATAGGCCATGGAAGCTCCTAGGGGTGCTGGGTGGCTGCTCCTTAGGCTGTTGAGCCACCAAACCACAAGCAGGTGACAGGTGAGGAGAGCAGGCTTTGCTGTGGCAGCTGTGAGGACCTTGCCCACAGGCACGTGTTCCTGTTCCTGCTGGCAGAGCTGTGCTCTAGCAGTGTGCCCAGCCCTGGGGGTGCCTCCCACGCTGACACTTCCAGGCCAGCTTCCTGCAGGGCAGACAGGCCTTTCTTGGAGCTAGAAGGAAATACCTGTGCAATGGGAGGTGACCAGTGTGAGGCCACCCCACTCATCTGGTTCAGTGTTGCATTAAATCACTTAAAAGCACTTTATTTTTAACAGCTCGTCACTGAATCACATCCTGCTCATCAAAAACGAGTGAGATCTGGGTAGCCCGGGTCAGGAATCTCTGATTTCAGAAGATTGTGGATTTAAACCACACAGGTTGATCTGCTCTCTGAAATCACACAGACTGTGTTGCACTGTAGCTGCTCCCATTTCAGTGGTTGGTTTAGCACAGCTGTGGCTCAGAGCTAAAGAGAAGTACATGGTGCAGCGGTGTCCTCGTGTTTGGGCCGCTGCTGTTCCCGTGTGCTCCTGCTCTGGGCCATGTGTAGGTCAGGTGTGAGGGTTCAGTATTGCTGCTCTTGGCTGCTCTGGATCCCCAAGAGCTGTGAGCTGTGGTTTGCTGTGCTCCAGCTGAATGTTGGAGTGGACATCTGGCAGTCTGGTGACCTAGAACACCACAGTGCTAAAAAAGAGATGATTCCTGGGAAATGTCTAACGGCAACTTCCTTCAAAAGAAACTAGTCACTGATTTACAGTTCTCCAATACTGAAAGCATTGGGAGCCCTAAGAGCTGGCGTTGGTTTCACGTGGAACTGTGTGTTCTCTCTGCAGTTTTTGAGGAACCTGAAGATCCTAGCAGCAGATCATTTTTTTCAGAAATAATATCCTCGATATCTGATGTGAAATTCAGCCACAGCGGGCGCTACATGATGACAAGAGATTACCTGTCAGTCAAGGTGTGGGACCTCAACATGGAGAACAGGCCCGTGGAGACCTACCAGGTACATCACCCCGGTGTCCCCAGTGTCCCTGGTGTCCCCGCTGTCCCCGTGCCGTGTCCAACGTGTGTCCCTGTCCCCAGGTGCACGAGTACCTGCGCAGCAAGCTGTGCTCCCTCTACGAGAACGACTGCATCTTCGACAAGTTCGAGTGCTGCTGGAACGGCTCCGACAGGTCAGCCTGAGGGCTTGGGGCTCAGCACTGGGACAGGGCACAAATCCCCTGCACCAGCAGCCCTGCCTGCGCTGCTCCTGCCCCTCTGCCCAGCTGGCACCCCACTGCAGGGCTGGGCCACAGCACAGGAGGGCCCTGGAGCCGCTGCAGCCAGGCCAGAGGAGGCACCAGGATGGGCAGAGGATGGAGCAGCTCTGCTGGGAGAGCTGGGGGTGCTCACCTGGAGAGGCTCCAGGGTGGCCTAAGTGTGGCCTCACAGGGCCTGAAGATGCCACTGAGAAACTGGAGAGAGACAGTTTACAAGGGCTGGAGGGACAGGACACAGGGAATGGCTTCCCACTGCCACAGGGCAGGGCTGGGTGGGAGATTGGGCAGGAATTGTTCCCTGGCACAGGGTGCCCAGAGCAGCTGTGGCTGCCCCTGGATCCCTGGCAGTGCCCAAGGCCAGGTTGGACACTGGGGTTGGAGCAGGCTGGGACAGTGGGAGGTGTCCCTGCCATGGCTGGGGTGGCACTGGGTGGGATTTGAGGTCTCTTCCAACCCAGAGCAGTCAGTGACTTCTGTTGACAAGGGACAGAGGGATAGAGGAGCACCAGGAAAACCTGCTTGGCTCACATGCAGATGAACAAGGTGTAACTGCAGCTGAGTGCCAGTGCAGGAGGGGACACCAGGGGAACAGCTGCTGAAAGAGAAGAGGTGCCCTGGAAGCAGTGCTGAGTCCCAGAGGGATGGGGCTGGTGTCCAATGGAGAGGGAGAGGAGAGGAATGCCATGGAACGCCATGGAATGCATGTCCTGGTGGTGAACCCAGTCTTGACAGTCAGGTGTAAGAGAGAGGAGAGGGTGGATTTGATTTCTCACAAGATGTGCCTTCCTTTTCCCTGGAGCAGTACAATCATGACTGGATCCTACAACAACTTCTTCCGGACGTTTGAGCGGGAGACGCACCGGGACATCACGCTGGAGGCGTCCCGGGAGAGCAGCAAGCCCCGTGCCATCCTAAAGCCGCGCAAGGTCTGCACCAGCGGCAAGAGGAAGAAGGACGAGATCAGCGTGGACAGTCTGGACTTCAACAAGAAGATTCTGCACACGGCGTGGCACCCCACGGAGAACATCATCGCCGTGGCCGCCACCAATAACTTGTATTTATTCCAGGAGAAGGTTAACTAAGGATGGCTGCCCGCGGACAGAGCCTGGTCTCGCGTAGTTCAGCTCAGTTGTTTATCTGTAACAGAAGGCCTTGTTGTCCTATCCGTGAGGAACGTTGATGCACTTACTTCCCTTGAGCTGTGGGAGAGCACCTGGCCTGGCTTTGGGCTCCTGGCGTGGTTCTGCCTCCGGAGGGGTGGGAGCGTCCACGCGGCTTTCGGGGAGGCAGGACTGGAGGACGGTGCTCAATGAGGCCAACACTCAAAACAAATGTATTTATTGATGTCTGAGCCTTCCTTTCCAGTTTATAGACCAAAAAAAATTTAACACCCGAGAAGAAAAAGTTGTCATAGAAGTGTAATTTCTCTCTCTCTCTCTCGCTCTCTCTGCTGTAATATTTGGGCCTTTCAGAACATTTCTCGTGCTTGATGCCTGTGCATTCCTCCCCGGGCCCGGGGCCAGCTCTGACCTCGGAGCACTGCAGGCCTTGAGGTGGGGTCTAGGCAGGTGTCCATGGCTATTTACTCACCAACTGTACCTATAACCACACCTTCTGGTGGAAACCACTTAATAAATAACAGCCTATCAAACGTGTTCTTAGAGCTGGAGGGATGTATTCAGTCTTCTTTTTGTATTGCATGTCCTGAGCTGGTGCAGAACAGTTCTGGTGGCACCTCTGACAGGGTTTGCCCCAAAACACCGAGTTTTTGGCAGACTAATGCGAACTTTTTTGTGTAGTATTTCAGATTCTAAATTTAGAGTTTCCATGGCATTGTCATAGAGTTGGAGTTGCACTGGATTTGTTGTCAAAGGCTCTGTGTGTGCCAAGTAGGAGATGGAAAGGGTCCTAGAAACATCCGCAGCCTTAACCGAGTGTCGGCCTTGCACGGAGGGAACCAAAACATCGACACCTTCTCTGCTCTGAGGATAAAAATGCAGCTTCTCTGGTGCATCTCACCCTCAGCCAGAGACAGACCTGACGTGCATTACAGTTTTTAACCTTTTTAGTATTTGTCACGAAGGGAATAGTTTATTTTAAGTCTTTGGCGTAGTGTCTTGTATTTCCCACTGCAGTTCCAGAGGCAGCCCGGGCTGTGCTGCAGCGTGGCCAGGCTGGGCTGCCCAGGGAGGGCCAGGCCGAGCCCAGGCTGGCAGGACAGCAGCTGCTGGAGCTCTCTCGCTCTCTTGTTTTAAGCCTTAGGTACTGTTTCTTTCTTTCTTTGTTTTGTCGTTGGTTTTTTTTGGTTTTTTTTTTTTCTTCCAAAGAGGCCTAAATCACATCCCCTTCCCCCGGATGAGCCCGGGGCCAAAAGGGCACATCCCGCAGCCCTGACAGCCGGAGGCTGCACTCTGCCAGGTGCCTGCAGCCTGGGAACTCCTTCCCAGAGCCCCAGGCTTTCCCCCAGCGAGTCCCAAGCGTGGTTACACTCCGTTTTCCCTGGAACAGAAGCGTGTTCCAGCCCCAAGAGCAAACCGTGGCCATCCCGCCCCTCCCGGTGCCGCCCCCGAGCCCCTGGGTCCCAGGAAGGAGGGAAGGACAAAGCCCGAGGGTCTCCAGGAAAGGTTCACCCACTCCTGTCCGTTGGTTGTGACACTTTGGAACTCTGGAGATGTGGAACTGGGGGGTCGCCGATCCAGCCGCGTTCCCAACGCCCGCTCGAGCCGATCCGTGGGGTTGTACATAATTGTTCAGTTCTTTTGACCAAAAAGTTTAATAAATTTTAAATGTTTACGTGGC
>VZDJ01000083.1:615979-654257 GCA_008694505.1 Cyanoderma ruficeps | reverse complement strand
CTGGACACTGGGCACAGGGATCCCTGCCCTCTCCCAGCCCTGGACACTGGGCACAGGGATCCCTGCCCTGTCCCAGCTCTGGACACTGGGCACAGGGATCCCTGCCCTATCCCAGTTGCCAGCCCTGACAGGCACAGGGATCCCTGGCAGACGCCCTGGCAGTCCCTGTGCAGGTCCTGGCAGGTGACAGCCGCAGTCCCTGTCCCTGGTGGCAGGCTGGGGCAGGGACAGCACCAACGCTGAGTCAGGGCACAGCTCCAGCCCACACAGCCCAGGCCCCGGGATAAAAATAGATCCTGCTCCCAGAATTCCAACAGCTCCCCGAGCACACGGCACAGAAACAACTGCCCGGGCACTCGCATGGCTTTGTAACTTGGGGCTATTTGTTCTCAAAGTCTAAATAACGATCTTTAAACGGCTGAAGGGTGTTTCTGGCTATATAAAAATAATAATTTCCAGTAATAATTAACTTGCAGTACCACATTTAGCCAACCTAAAGCTGGGTCCCCAGAGTCTGCCAGGAGCTGTAGAAATGATGCAGAAAAATCCATTTCCTTGAAATACTTCCTTCCTCAAAATGTTTTGTAAGTTATTTTTTTTCCTATTAAAAGCTAATTTATTACACTGAAGACTTCAGATTTCAGCCTGTCATCCTGCAATAAGCCCTGTATTGATTAAATATGGTCAATGTACAACCTTTCCCCCACCCCTGTTGCAAATGTGTTTATTCGTTTTCCTTGCAAGGTAAACAAACCTACGAAGTGAAATCAGAAAGAAGAGGGAGTTTTCCACAGCAGCACGGATTCAGGTTTGGTAATAACTGTTAAAATACCTGGAATCAAAGCTATGGCAGGGCTTGGAAATTGGGTATTTTTGGCTGCCATATTTAAGTGACTCTTAAATTCTCGCTGCTGTATAATAACTTTTAAAATTCGTACTAAACTGGTGGAGGTGCATTTCAGCGCTGGTGGGGATGCAGGAGATGCACCCCGTCAGCAGCCAAAGGGAGAGGGGAAATCCTTCTGAAAAAAGTCACAGACTGGGAAGACCAAACATGCCCAGGTGTCAGAACAAACACGGCCAGGCTGGATCTGCCAGGGTTACTGCGAGCTGGGGAAGTCTCTGCCCCCAGAGCACCGGGAGTCAGGGAGGGGAGGGCCTTACCTGGAAGCTGTTCTTCTCCCCACTGCTGTGGCTCTCTACCTCCAGGGCTCGGTGGCTGTCCTGGGGGGTCTGGGACCGAGGGGGGCTGCAGGGACACAGCACAGGGGAAGGAGGGGAGGCTGTGACACCCTGGGGTGGGCAGCCCCTGCCCAGGACTGGACCCAGGGGGGCTGCAGGGACACAGCACAGGGGAAGGAGGGGAGGCTGGCTGTGACACCCTGGGGTGGGCAGCCCCTGCCCAGGACTGCCCTGAGCATGGCCCAGGGGCTGCACGGGGCACAGCTGCCACAGCACGGCCACCACGGCACATCAGGCACAGCCCTGGTCCCCAGCCCTCTGCACACACCCTGCTGGGGGCTGGCACCTCCACGGGAGCCACAGGCAGCAAACCAGGAGTGGAGGTGGGGTTGGTTTGGTTTGAATCCCACGGGCCAGGCCAGGCCAGGCAGTTCCACGTCCCGCTGTGGAGTTTGAGTGCTGGAGTTTGGGTTTTTCCAACCACAGTTCGGGCTGGAGACCTCCCAGCCCACCAAGGTGCAACAATGCATTCAGGGCAGGGCTGAGCTGCTGTGTGACACTGCTGGGACCCTGCTCTGGCTCCTGACCGCCCCTGCACACACGTGCCCACATGGACACACACAGCACACAGAAAATACCCCCCGTGCCATGTGTGTTCACACAAACAGAACATGGATGGACATGCACCCACGCAGCATTTGTCTCTGCCCCGGGACACCCCAACGTCCCCGGGAGCCCGTGGGGACCCTGGCACAGCCCCTGCTCACCTGTCACAGTGGGAGCTCTCCCGGGAGCTGCTCCTGCCCGACTCGTGCTGGGCGTCCAGCAGGATCTTCTCCATGTCCCCGTTGTGGATGGAGGCTGGCACCTGCTCCTGGCTCCCTGCAGACACCGAGCTGCCACTGCCACTGCCGCTGCCACTGCCACTGCTGCTGAAGTGCAGCTCCACCCAGGACCCTGCTGGGCACAGGGCACAGCTCAGCCCAGGGCCCGGGGTCTGCCACAGCCATGACAGCAACGGCCCCAGGCTCCTGCCCCAGGGACACTGCGGGGACACACAGTGACACTGCGGGGACACAGAGCCTGCCCTGCCCCGAGTGACACTGCGGGGACACAGAGTGACACTGCGGGGACACAGAGCCTGCCCTGCCCCGAGTGACACTGCGGGGACACACAGTGACACTGCGGGGACACAGAGCCTGCCCTGGCCTCAGTGACACTGTGGGGACACAGAGTGACAGTGCGGGGACACAGAGGCAGCCCTGCCCTCAGTGACACTGCGGGGACACACAGTGACACTGCGGGGACACAGAGTGACACTGCGAGGACACAGAGGCAGCCCTGCCCTCAGTGACACTGCAGGGACACACAGTGACACTGCAGGGACACAGAGGCAGCCCTGCCCTCAGTGACACTGCGGGGACACAGAGGCAGCCCTGCCCTCAGTGACACAGCAGGGACACACAGTGACAGTGCGGGGACACAGAGGCAGCCCTGCCCTCAGTGACACTGCAGGGACACACAGTGACAGTGCGGGGACACAGAGGCAGTCCTGCCCTCAGTGACACTGCAGGGACACAGAGGCAGCCCTGCCCTCAGTGACACTGCAGGGACACACAGTGACACTGCAGGGACACAGAGCCTGCCCTGCTCTCAGTGACAGTGTGGGGACACAGAGGCAGCCCTGCCTCCAGCTCACAACCAGCACGGAATGCAGAGTGCAGGCAGCGGGGCTGGGAAGGCTGGCAGGGCCGGGAAGCAGCTGCTCGGTACATTGTGCTTCTCTCTGCACACACAGATCTTGCATTTCGGGATAGACTCAATTTTTATTGTTCAACATAGGTGGCAGTCAAAATAATCTCAAGGAGTTTTGCTGCCAAAGTTCAGTTATTCATTCATTGCAATTATTTTGGGCTCCAGGGCCCAGGGACTGTTCTGTGCAGCTTTTTTTCAGTCCCATTTGTAGGTGTTGCTGTTAAGCAACAGCGGCTGTGTGGCGAGGGCTGTCATGGGTTTGCTCCTCGCAGTATATTTAACACGGTCACATGGGCTTTGTTTTCCTAAGGGAGGGAATAACAACTCCCTCCTGGGCAGGGACGGCTCACTGCAGGGCTGGAGCTGGGCCCTCCCCCACGGAATCCTGGAATGCTTTGGGCTGGAAAGGATCCCAAATCCCACCCAGTGCCACCCCTGCCATGGCAGGGACACCTCCCACTGTCCCAGGCTGCTCCAAGTGTCCAACCTGGCCTGGGGCACTGCCAGGGATCCAGGGGCAGCCACAGCTGCTCTGGGCACCCTGTGCCAGGGCCTGCCCACCCTGCCAGGGAACAATTCCTGCCCAAAATCCCATCCAGCCCTGCCCTCTGGCAGTGGGAAGCCATTCCCTGTGTCCTGCCCCTCCAGCCCCCCAGAAATGAGTTCAGGGAACAGGAAATACCTGAATGACACGAATTCCAGAGGAATCCCACAGTGGGACAGACGTGGCTCAGCCACAGCAGTGCAAAGGGAACAGAGCAGGGAGGACAGGAGGAGGAGGGCAGGGGGAATTCCCAGGGAAAGGCAGAGACACAGCCAGTGCTGCTCGGGCTGTTCGTGCTGGCTGGGCACAGCCCCGGGCATGAAGGCACAGCTGGAACAGCTGGAGCTGCAGGGGCCCTGCCCAGCCATCCCCCCCGCTCCCAGAGCAGCATCACAGGAATGCCGGGGGGGGAGAAGCCGGCGCAGGGTTTAGTGGGAAGCAGGAACGTCAGACAAGCAAAGGCATCCCAGATATCCTGGCTGGGAGGAGACTGAGGGCTCCAAAATCAAATGGGAACAGCACAAAGCCAAACTGCCTCATGTGCGTGAGCGACACGAGTGCCTCCCTTCTAAACAGAGACAACCACCTGGCCAGCCAAAGCACCGCAAAAACAGCTGGATGAAAACATTCCAGGCCACCGAGTTTGGAAAAATGCTTTTCCTCAAAAGCCCTTTTCCTTCACAGCTGGTCTGTTGCTGTTTGGGTTTGTTGGGAATTTCCCCCTCCACGTGACAGTGCCTGTGAGTGTGTCCAGAGCCAGACAAACCCTTCCCGACCCTTTCCCCCAAAATTTATGGAAGCTCAAGTTGTTACCAAAGAACAACCACAACCACTAGAGCTCAAATTAAGACTTTATCTGCTGAAATCCTACTGGGTACAGTGCAGGGAATGCAGGATAAAGCAGGGGGAGGATTGGGACTGCAGCAGCAAGAGGACAGTAGATGAGGTTTACAATTTTCCCTTTTTTTTCCTTCTCCCTTTGGACACTCCTCAGAGCAAGGCTGTGCCGGAGCACACGGAACAGGCCGTGATATCATCATTTAAAGATAAAAGCAGCCGTGTTTTTATGAAGCTGGAAATACAAACAGACCAAAGCCCACGAGAGGCGATGCAGCCCGGCCACCCGCGTCCCGGGAATGGAGTCGGGATAGAGGGTCTGTCACGATATCTCAGCCCAGGACACATGTGCGAGCACAGGCCAGCACTGCAAAGTACCGGATCAGCACTGGAAAGCTTCGTTTTCTTAAGACACACCTTCCAACGCTTGAGATTAAGAAGCGGGATTCCACAGAGCGATGAGAACGTCCCCTTAAATCGCTACAACCACCGTGCCAACCGCACTGTTTGTGGCCGCACTGGGATTTTTCCCTTTCCCGGCGAATTCGGTGCCGTCCAAGAGCGGATCCCCGCGACACACCCGAGCCCCGCTCACGGGCACATCCACCCGGCCTCTTCCCCGGGACAAGGGGGGCCGCACACGCACTGCGGCGCGCACATCACGGCACACCGCTGCCCAGCGGCTCCCCGCGGCGCTCCGAGCCGCGCCCCGGCCCGCCGTGCCCGCTCCCCGCGGCCTTACCCTGCAGGTTCTCCTCCTGAGGGCTCTGTCGCGACATGGCTGGCGGGCGGCGGGACACGCACTGACCGCGCAGCGCCCGCGCGCAGCGCCCGCCGCACCGCCCCGTGACGTCAGCGCCGCGCCGCACGCCCATTGGCCGGAGAGGAGGGGCGGGGCAGGGGTGGGGCAGGGGTGGGGGGGGCGCGCGCTCCCTCAGCGCCCCTCAGGCCGCCATGATGGCGGGGAGGGAGCGGGGCCGGGCGGCGAAACGGGGAGAAACGGGCAGAAACGGGGAGAAACGGGGAAAAACGGGATAACGGGGCCGGTTCCCGCAGCGCATCCCTTGGGACAGCCCTCATGACCCCCGCAGCACATCCTTCGCCCTCCCGCTCTCTGTCCGCTGAGCGCTCCGCACGGCCCGCCCGCCGGCCTCTCCCGCACGGCGCCTCGCAGATTTCACGGCGGACACGGAGGGGATTTCAAAGGATTCACCTCCGGTTGTAAAATCACAGCTTGCGGTCGCTAAGCCAGCCCCGACAGCGGATGATACCTGGCCTTAAAATTGGTTATAAGCGTAACAATAAGCAGAGAGTGGTTGAGTTGGAAGTGACCCACAAGCATCATCGAGTCTGACTCTTTAGCCCTGCACAGAACAGCCTCAAGAAAATGAATCTATAATAATAAATAATTAATAAGTAAATAATAAATACTAAGAAATAATAAATCTTCTTTTGGTCTTTAATTGACGTGATGCCATCAGTGAGAACCACTTAACTTGTGTTGTCATTTGAAAGCAGATACTGATTTACTGCTGGGACTCTGTAAAGACAAACACATAAAACCTGATTTTATTTAGCCAAAGTATTAACTCAATTAAAGCATGCAGGCTTTTTTTGGTCTTGTCTGGAATTGTTTTCACTTCTGCCTTTCTGCAGCAGAGTCACAAAGCCCCAGTGAAATACATCAGTAAATAGTGAGTTATTGCACTAGTGAGGAATATTGCCTTACAACCTTGACAGAAGGACAAGGTCGGGATGTAATGGATGTGGGCATTACACTCCGTGCGGATGGATAAGGAGGACGAATGGAACCAATTCTGTTGTAGTAAGGAACTCGGGGAAGAATTGTCCATGGTAGAACAGAGCAGTTTTATTGGATACCTGTGCGAGGAGCGGGCTCCCGGTGGGTGTGCGCTGGTTCCCGCTGTGCTCCGTGCTGACGGCGCAGCGCTCTGCTGCTCTCTGCTGCCCGCCGGCCGCCCCGCTCCGGGCACCCACACCGGCAGTGTTCTGGGGCCCCGCCGGTTCTCCCGGCCGGGAATGGGCCCCTGTCCCCGGTCAGCTGTGTGAGGGGCCGGGCACGGACACCGGCAGTGTTCTGGAGCCCCGCCGGTTCTCCCGGCCGGGAATGGGCCCCTGTCCCCGGTCAGCTGTGTGAGGGCCGGGCACGGACACCGGCAGTGTTCTGGGGCCCCGCCGGTTCTCCCGGCCGGGAATGGGCCCCTGTCCCCGGTCAGCGATAATCCGGCTGTGTGAGGGCCGGGCACGGACACCGGCAGTGTTCTGGGGCCCCGCCGGTTCTCCCTGCCGGGAATGTGCCCCTGTCCTCGGTCAGCGATAATCCGGCTGTGTGAGGAGCAGGAGCTCAGCACTGCGGTCACACAGCAAGGGCTGCCTGGCTCAGGACGGACACGGGGATTGTGGAATCACAGAACCACGGAATGGTTTGGGTTGTGAGGGACCTCAAAGCCCAGCCAGTGCCACCCCTGCCATGGCAGGGACACCTCCCACTGTCCCAGGCTGCTCCAAACCCCAGTGTCCAACCTGGCCTTGGGCACTGCCAGGGATCCAGGGGCAGCCACAGCCTCTCTTTCATCAGTCATTGGGTGAATGTTTTTATTTTCATGTAAAATTTGATGGCAAAAACTTTTGGGTTATTGACAGAAGCGCGAGGTGCTGTGATCAGGAAAAATTGTGAATTTTCCTGTTGTTGGATGAAGCCTTTGAAAGGTTATCGATTTGTTGCGCTGCAATCCTCTGCACAGCTGGGACTCACTCTCATTTTATTTACTTGCATGTCACAGACCAGTCATGTATTGATTAATTCCATTTAAGCCAGAGACAGTGACCCATCTCCTCCACAGACTAACAAAGGCGATGATTTGGGTACGGAGTCGCACTCACTGCTCAGACAGCTCCAACTTTGTGTTTGGTTTTCAGCCTGTGCCTTGGGCCTGACATGCAGGCTCAGCCCAGCTGTGAGGGACAGGTATTTCAGGCATTGCACAGAAGTTGTTTGTAATCCCAAAGTGGTGACAAACTTGCATTAGTTTAAAATTTGATAACATTCTCTGATGTTTCGTTGGTTTCTTGCTAATAAAAATTGAAGTAATCCACCCCCTTCCTAGCAGTACAATGTGAGCGAGTGGGAATTTCAGGACTGACTTGGGAAAATGTGCCTACAACTCCCTGCCAGGAGGGGACAGCCGGGGGGGTCGGGCTCTGCTCCCAGGGAACAGGGACAGCAGGAGAGGGAACGGCCTCAGGCTGGGCCAGGGGAGGCTCAGGGTGGGCAGCAGCAGGAATTTCCCCATGGAAAGGGTGCTCAGGCCTTGGAAATGCCCAGGGAGGGTTGGAGTGCCCATCCCTGGAGGTGTCCCAGGAATTCCTGGGAGTGGCACTGAGAGCTTTGGGCTGGGGACAGGGTGGGGATGGGGCACAGCTGGGATGTGGGCTGGGAGGGCTTTTCCACCCCAAACGATTTGGTGATTCTGTGACTTTTTGAAGGCTCAAACCCCTCTGAAATCGGAGTGCTCCCTGTCTCCATCCCACCAAGGGGTTCACCATTAACCGTGCATGTATTTTATGCTGAGCCTTGCTTGGAATAAGGTTCATCATTAACCACCAGCTGCTCTTGTGTCCTTCCTGGGCTGCTGTGCTGCTGCTTGCCCAGGCTGTTGACGTGGGACAGTGCAAGGTGTCCCTGCCCACGGCAGGGGTGGGACACGATGAGCCTGAAGGTTCCTTGCAGCCCAAAGCCTTCCGTGATTTTCGAGCTCTCTGCTTGTGTTCCCTTTGGGGAGCTAATAAAGAAGCCTTGTGTGTGGTGTGGGTGCAGGGCTGTGTCCTGGGCTGTGTCTGTCACATTCCTCAGCAGTCCCCACACTCTCGGTGCCGTTTCTGTGGTGGCTGCACAGGGTGGTTGATCCCTGCCTGCCCTGAGCTCGGTGTCACAGGGGGCTCAGAACTCTGTGCTGGCACAGCTGGACAGGGCACAAACCATGACTGAAACCGACCCCAGAGTGCTGCTGGTTTGCTTTTCAGTCTTCGGGCGGAAGAAACTGACCACTTCCCGTGTGAATCAGCAAAGCAGAGCGTGAAAATTCTTCCAGCTCTTCTTTACTTACTAACTTCAAGTTTTTAAAGCCCATTCCCATTTCTGTACGGCTCAGCCCATGGAAGTTGCCAGAGGAATGCTTCCCCTGAGCACTTGGCAGTGAACAACAAACCCCAATTCTTTGAGTGATGCAAGCCACTGCTGGGTCTTGCTGCAGGTCACTTACAACACTGCCTGTGACGTGACTTGTTTTGTTTACAAACTCCCACAAAGTGTTGCAATTCAGCCCTAAAAATAGAAAACAATTTTATTTATCCTGGAGCCGTTGTTGTCACACTCTCAGAGCCACAGCCAGTCCTGTTGTCTCCTAGTGCCACTGCGTGTCCCTTTGGCAAAGGATAATTGAGCCACTGAGCAGGGAACAGGCAGGAGGAACACAGCATTGGCGATCCACAAAAATAGGAACAGGTTTCTGAGGAATCTGGTTACCAGTCATGTGTTTCTTGTCCTGCACAGTTGTGAGCTTTGGATGGGGGATAATGAAGATTTTCAATGGAAAATTCCAGATACTTAGCTATTGTTTAAGGGGGAAAAAAACCAAAAACAAACCCAGAGCCTCCTTTCTAAAACTGAAACTGCTCCAGAGTAGGTTTCTGCTTCCCAGCCCTGCACTGAGATCACTCTGTCATTCCTGTCAGCAGGTCAGGGATATACACTGGGAACAGTTCCCAGTCTTCTTCCCAGTCTTCAGTTTCTCGTGTCAGGAAGACACAAAATCAAACTGTGCCCTATATCCTATTTGCTTGTAGAGAACTTTGTGGTGTGGGGCTGTTAGAAGTATCTTGTACCCAAATGCATTTATTCTATGTGTATTTGTGATTGATTTCTGATGGAAAGGGGCATTTTCAGTGGGCAAGTGAACATTGACAATGGATATTTCCTCAGGTATGAGGAGTAGTGGGATACAGCACAATGGGGGTTACACACCTGCTTTCTATCCGTGTGTTTTACTCCTCAAATTGAACCTTACAGGGCCTTAGAACAACACCCGCCTTTTCCCACCTTCCACCACTGCCACGGGACTTCAGAGCTTGCTGGAACCCAGGAATGCCATTCCTGTGAGAGATCCTGTGAGAGATCCACCCCAACACTGCCCTGCACTGCCACAGGAGTGGATTCCCATAGAATATGGACCTGCTGGAGGGAGTCCAGAGGAGCCCCTCTGCCCTGGAGCCGGGCTGGGACACCTGGGGGTGCTCACCTGGAGAGGAGAAGCTCCAGGGAGAGCTCAGAGCCCCTGCCAGGGCCTGAAGGAGAGCTGGAGAGGGACTGGGGACAAGGCCTGGAGGGACAGGACACAGGGAATGGCTCCCACTGCCACAGGGCAGGGCTGGATGGGATGTTGGGCAGAAATTGTTCCCTGGCAGGGTGGGCAGGCCCTGGCACAGGGTGCCCAGAGCAGCTGTGGCTGCCCCTGGATCCCTGGCAGTGCCCAAGGCCAGGTTGGACACTTGGAGCAGCCTGGGACAGTGGGAGGTGTCCCTGCCATGGCAGGGGGGGCACTGGGTGGGATTTAAGGTCCCTTCCAGCCCAGAAGAGCCTGTGATTCCATAATTCTATAACTTGATCCCATCCCCTTTGCTAGGAGCAAGTGCAAAGCCTGGTAGCTGTTTTTAAATCCAAACATCCTTCAATCCCCCCCTGCCCTTTTCAGCAACGCAGCCCTGCTCAAGAAGCAGCTCCTCCAGGTCCCAGCTGGGCTGGATGCGGAGCTTTGGCTTCCTCAGGAAGCTGGAAATGGATGGAAATGCCGATCCTGGCAGGATCAGCACCCTGAGCGCCGGGAGAGCATCCTGGCCGGGCTGGGGAAGGGAGGGAGGGCTCCGGAGCTCAGGAGCGGCGCCGATGTGAGAAGGGAGGGCTCTGGAGCCCCGGACGGTGCTGATATCAGGGAAGGGAGGGCTCTGGAGCCCAGGAGTGTGCTGATCTCGGGAAGGGAGGGCTCTGGAGCCCCGGACGGCGCTGACGTGCTGCCGGAGCTGCAGTGACTCCGCAATGGCTGAGGCTGCCGGCGCTGAGCTCATCCCGCCGCCCCGGAGCGCCCGGAGCCCGCAGCCTGCCGGGGAAACCTGTCCTTAGCTCCTCCGACTGCTCGCATCCGCCTCGGGGGGTACGTGGTGAGCACATTTTACTCTACGCTTGGGGGATTTTTAGTATTTTTTTATTTTGTTTTCCTTCTCTGTCCTCTCAGTGCTTCCCCGGACCAATGGATGCATCACTCCTCATCTGATCCCACTGTTCAGAGGACAGAGAGGGAAAATAGAAGCAGATGCAGCGGGGATGGATTATTCTTTTTAGCCTTTTGCAGTGTGAACGGTAAAAATCGCTTTAAATGTGCCTGCTCGAGCAGCCGACAGGTTTTATGTGGAGTGCACTGCAGGCAGGGGCTCCCTCGGTGTGCGGCATCAGGGAGTGAGGCTTCTGCCTACCTGTGCTCCTTAATTAGTGTCTACCTGTGCTCGCTAATGAGTGCCTACCTGTGCTCCTTAATTGGTGCCTGCCTGTGCTTATTAATCAGCGCTTACCTGTGCAATGTGTCTATAAATACGGACATAATGTGTGCTAGGCAGACAGACAGGTTTGTTGCACAGGACCCCTCTGCTGCCCGAAGGCTCTGTGGGCTCCATTTTCAGCTGTGCTGTCCATCCTGTGTTTGAGGTTCTTTCCCCCGTGCTCCCTTCGGGGTGGGTATAACCATGGCTGTGGTTTGCAGAGCTTTGCTCTCGGATGCCAGGGAGGGGATGGCTCTGCCTGGCACTGGGCCCCTTCCTGCCCTGTTTATTCCTCGGGATTTTATGGAGCCTGTGTCGTGTGTGATGCAGCTGAGATGCCGGGGTTAGTGGCTGCTGCTGAATCTCCTCTGCAGCTGTAGATGTTGGTGTTTGGGGCAGTGCACGCCCCGATGAGCTGCTGTGACAAATAATCTGTGTCAGTGCTCACCGAGGAACCGATTGGGGCATTTCCTGTTTGCTGAACCCTGTGCACGGCGTGTCTCCGATCTGCTTCCCATGGCAATCCTGTCCTCGCGGGGAAATCATCCCTGGCAGTGCCCAGGCCAGGCTGGACGGGGCTGGGAGCACCCTGACATATGGCAGGTGGCCCTGTCCATGGTAGGGGTGGGATGGGGTGAGCTGTAAGGTCCCTCACAACCCAAACCACCCTGGGCTTTTGATTCTATTCTGGGCTATTTAACCTAAAAAAAGGAAGTTCTTTTCTTTTTCTTTCCCAGCTGCTTGCTCCCTCAGTCATTTGAAATGCGATTTATCTCATCCAGATTCCTTTTCCCTTCAGTTCATGGGATGCCTCTAGTGACACTGCTAAAAATGGAGAGAGAAAGTAGAAAACACATTGGAGTCGGGTTGACTTTGCCTGTTATTTCACACATTGTGGTACAGCCAGAGAAATGTGTGTAGTACAAAGTAATAATTTGCTGGCAAGGAAGACTCACAGCTGTCAGCCTGGGCTCTCAGCTGACATGCAGCATCCTTAACCTGCCACCTCTCTGCACTGAGGCTCCTCTCTCTGCACTGAGGGCTTGCTGGCTGCTCCACAGATGCTCAGAATCTCAAAGTGTCTCAGGGACTGGTGGATTACTTTACTTTGCAGGGGAATTTCTGCCTGGTTTGCGTTGGCTCTTGGCAGCTTCCTGACTCATAACTCCTTTTTCTTCACCTGCAAATATCAGACTGGTGGGAATTCTAGTGTTTGCAGTGGTGATTAAAGGCCAGTGGCAGCAGTAGGAGGCCACAAGGGTGGCCTGACCAGAGCAAAGTGCATTTTTCACCAGGACCCTGATGGAGAAAATAACACCCCACTTGAGTAAGGCTTTAAAGAATGTGCTGAAGGCTCATGGGTTGTCTTGACAAATACCAGTCTGGAGTATATTTGTGGAACTGTGTGCCTGTAAATCCTCCCCTTGGTATATGCTCAGTTGTCAACACCTCCCACGTGGTGAAGTTTCACCAAGTTTCCCAGTGCACTGTCAGTTTACATGAACAGTAAAACTTTGCTTCACTTTTTTTTTTTCTCTAAAATGCATCTCTAAAATATTACTTTTTATTGCAGATGGCATGAATTCAAAGTAGCATCAGCAAATGCATGTTAACAAGTGAAGGCCTTTAAATAATGATCTTTAACACTTTCCCTCAAAACATGTTCTCAGCTTGTCGTGTTCTGTGCTGCAGCTCTTCATGTATGATCAGGAACAGAGGCTCAGCTTAAATGGAAAAATAATTTAAAAAGCAAGTCCTGAAAATTGTACACATCCCAGTTGACTGGGATGTGGGGTTTGACCCCCTCCAACCACTCTGGGAGTGAGACTCTAACAGCGCTGAACAATTTTAAGACACGTAACAGCATTTGTATGGATATATTTTATGGCAAAAGCAGACGAATATTAGCCAATACTTCAGAAATCCAAACAAAATCATTCATGGGATGCTGTCTTTATTTGCCCACAGTGGGCCAGGAGCAGGTACCTGCATGCAAAGGAGAGGAGAGCTTCCTTCTCCCAGAGCATCGAGTGTTGGCTGCTGGAGTGGCAGAATGCTAATCCATTCCTAGCGCTTATTTAACCTGGAAAGCTCATTCCTGATTTCCCTTTGCAATCACAGCCAAATGCACCGTGCCCAAATAAACCCCCAGAGGTCCCAGGAACTGAACAGAATTCTGTAGAAATTACTCTAATGGGGGATGACATCGTGGCAGATTTTTGAAAATCTCTTCATTGGTGTGCAGACCCGCAGTTCTCTCCAGGCACACGTGATCAGGGATTTGTTATTCGCTGCTGGTGCAGAATCGAGATGAGGGTTCAATGGATTTCATCTGTGGAGCAGAGGCAGTGCCTGAGGACAGACAGTTGGGAAAGGCTTGGCAGGATGTCTGGAGGATAAATGGGTTTCCTCAAACACACAGGCCAGCAGCAGGGTGTGGAGTCTTGGCTTTCCTTAAATCCAGCAGAGATCCTGGGGTTGGAGCTATTGCACTGGTGCTGTGGCCACTCGACCTTGACAAGGTCATGTGCCATCAGGAACTCTTTAAAGGGTCACTTTAGGCTGCAGAAAGTGTCCTTTCCATCCCCTCACCTCCTGTTCCTGCCTCTGTTTTCCTGTTGGTGGTTCCAGCTCAGCTCCCCCATCACTGCCCAGGGCTGGGCTTCCACCCCGCAGCTTTCCCACTCTCCCTGGAATGGGGTCATGGAATCCCATCTTTCCCACTCTCCCTGGGATGGGATCATGGAATCCCATCTTTCCCACTCTCCCTGGGATGGGATAATGCAATCCCATCTTTCCCACTCTCCCTGGGATGGGATAATGCAATCCCATCTTTCCCACTCTCCCTGGGATGGGGTCATGGAATCCCATCTTTCCCACTGTCCCTGGGACAGGGTCATGGAATCCTGGGATGGTCTGGGCTGGGAGAGTCTTCAGAGCTCATCCCATCTCTGAAACCATCCAGGTTTCACCCAGCATGAGGCACAAAGGCTTCAGATACCACGAAATTTGACCAGGGTGTGTTTGTTACAAACATTTATCAGGTCGGGGCAGTAATCAGGGGCCACAGTGATGATTGTTTGCTCTCAGGGCTGTTGTGCTTTTCTCAGTGTCACTGGTGATGGTCCCTGTTGTGCCGTTGTCCCCTCTGAGCGCTGGGCTCAGGGTTCTCAGTGTCACTGGTTCTCAGTGTCACTGGTTCTCAGTGTCACTGGTGAGGGTCCCTGTTGTGCCGTTGTCCCCTCTGAGCGCTGGGCTCAGGGTACCCCTGTGTGGGGTTTGTGACACCTCTTTATGGTACAATGGAATGGGCTTGAAGGAAAATTTATTGGCTCAATGTGTAGTATAAAAAGCAACTGGCAAACACTGTGTGGTCAAGATTTATCCTTTCTATTCCTGATAGTGCCTGCAGCAGTTAAAAGCCTTTTCTTTCCAATCCGAATGCTTTTGGGATTTCTGCTGTGGCTACTAATGACTAATTAAAAACTTGCTGTACTGGTAGATCCCAACTTTTCCCTGCCAGAGCTCTCCAGGTTCCCAGCAGTCACTGAAGGAGGCAGGATGGATTTGGGGTTTGTAAGGCAGCTCCGGTGCTTCCCAGAGCTGCTGGGAGCATCTGCAGGAGCCTGCAGGGCTGGCCCCGGGGCTGGGGCAGCCTTGTCACCGCGGGGAACCCTTTATTGTCTGCGCTGCCTCTGGCAGGATTCCTCACACAGTCTGGCACTTCCACCTTCGACCTGTGCCTGCTCTTTCCTCGGTGTTCGGTGTGAGGCTCTGCAGCTGCTGCTGGGGGAGCTGGGAGGGCTCCTGGCACCCCCAGCCCCATCACAGCCCCTGCTCTGCCCCCTCCCCTCTGGGGAAAGGGCTCAGCTGGGGAAAAGCAGGCTCAGGGGGTCCTGCTGGTCGGGCTCTGCTCCCAGGGAACAGGGACAGGAGAGGGAACGGCCAGGGGAGGCTCAGGGTGGATACTGGGAAAGGTATTTCATGGAAAGGCTTGTCCAGGCCTGCCACAGGCTGGCTGGAAGTGTTCAAAAAGCGTGTGGATGTGGCACTTGAGGACATGGACAGTGTGGCCTGGGCTGTGCTGGGCTGACATCTGAACCCAGTGATCTCAGGGGTCTTTTTCAGCCATAATGATTCCATAATTCCCTGATTTAGCAGCACAGTCAGAGACAAATCAAAACAAGCCTTTGGAATGAAGGGTCGTCTTTGGGTTTTCTCTCCTTTCCTGGATACAGAGCTGCTTCCTCAATTTGCACATGCAGGAATTCCAGTTCCACCTACCACCAATCCCAGTTTATAGGGACAAAACCAGCCCTGCCAAAGCTCTGGGCTTTGCCGGTTTGCAGAGTTGCAGTGGAAGGGAATGTCGTTAGGTTTTATTCCCATAGGATACGCTCAGGCATAGCAGGGTTAAAGGAGCTGTTGCTTGGCAGGTGCCCCTGTTACCTGTCAGTCACCCAGCAGCTGACCGGGCTCCAGGCTCAGGGGGCTCTGCCAGGCAACACTTCCTAAACAAAGGGAAATGTTTGCTTTCTTTGGTCTGGATTTTTTTTAAATTTTATTTTATTCCCCTCTTATTAAAACATCAGTGTGCATCCTAGGACTGACGTGCTTCTGGCCTGATAAGGTTTTAAAACCCCAAATCAAGTGAAAAAACATAGTGGAGAGACAAGCAATGCAGCAGATAGGATATATCATGGGTATGAAGAGGAATGGAAAAGACAGGAAAGCTTAAAGCCTTCCTAGAGCCATCCTGCACGAGACAAGAGGTGGCTGTGGATGCTGGGACAGGAAAAGCAGGAGCACAGGGATGGGGACAGTCACTAGGGCTGGTCAGAGTTGGCATCAAGAGCAGGAGCAGACAAATATATAAACACACATTTAAGCGTCTTTTCCTCTCAAAGCTGTTTTTTGGTGTTTGGGGGGGAGAGTTGGGTGTTTTTTGTTATTATTTTGTTTGTTCAAAGGGAAAATAAAAAATGGGAGTGTGTGAAATGAGTTTCTTCAGCAGTGCCCAGTGACCAGCAGGATCCCAGACAGGTTTGGGTGGGAAGGGACCTTAAAGCTCCTCTGGTTCCATCTCCTGCCATGGGCAGGGACACCTTCCACTGTCCCAGGTCACTCCAAGCCTTGTCCAGCCTGGCCCTGGGTGGCAGGAGAGGGTCAGACTCAGTCTGGTATTGACAGAGGTGGCACATCCCAACCCCCAGGAGAGCAGGAACCTGAACAGACCCCTTGGAACACCTGGGGGAAGCTCTGCAACGAAAAGCTCAATAAAGGACTTACATAAGTCTGGGGGGAAAGTCTTAGTGTGAAGCTTTTTTCTGCTCCTTTCCCTGTAAATTCCTTGCCTTTATGCCATTCTTCGTCCTTCCAAGAGTTGAGCTGAGGTTTGGATGCTTTACTGTAAGAGCAGTAACAGTTCCATGAGGGGAACAAGTTGTTGGTTCACTCTGCATAAACATGTGAAACTAAAGAGAAATAAACCCTCTGCTAAGAATATCATTGCTGTCATTTAAAAATAAGCCAGTCAACAACTGAATTGGAGACTGCAGAGTATTACACAGGCAGGAATGTTTCCTTTCCTGCCTCTATTTCCGTGTCAGTCGGCACGGGGGGACCGGGGAGTGTTGCTGAGCTGGGAGCAGACGTAGCTCTGGGGAAGGAATGTCTGCACAGGCAGGGATGTACTCGTGCATCCCCAAATCAGGAGTGAAAGGCAGGCAGCAAAGATCCACGGGCTTGTTAGAGCAGCAGCTGCATCCTTGGGATGGGGTTGGGAGGTGTTGTTGTACAGCAGCACTCAGTGGCACCGGGTGATTGAGTTCCTGGTGACCCCAGCCCTGGGAATGGTGGAATTGCTCCTGCCCCTGGCCACAGCAGCTCAGCCTCCCATTTCCTCCACATCCCTCAGCCCTTCTGGAAACTCCCTGTTTGCAGAGCAGCAGCTCTGGGTGGGAAGGGGGGCCCTGTGATCCCCTGGTGTCTGTCCAGCATCACCTGAAGGCCATGCCCAGCCCTGCCTGTGCTCAGCTCGGGGCTCCGGCTGTCACAGCAGTCCCAGGGCAGGGACAGGTCCTCAGGGACACTGCCTTGGTTATCTCAGGGTCTATAAACCTGCACCTAACCAGGCACCTCTGTGTGCTCCCCCACCAGTGACTCCAGTGTCCCCAGTGCTGGCCTTTGCCCATGGTGGTGGTGCAAGAGCTCCCTGCCAGCCAGTGGGCACCTGGTCAGCATCCCTGCTGGGCTCTGATCTCCTGGGAAGGGGCTGGAGCCCAGGAGGGGCTGAGGGAGCTGGGAAGGGGCTGGAGCCCAGGAGGGGCTGAGGGAGCTGGGAAAGGGACTCAGCCTGGAGCAAAGGAGGCTCAGGGGGGACCTTGTGGCTCTGCACAAGTCCCTGCCAGGAGGGGACAGCCGGGGGGGTCGGGCTCTGCTCCCAGGGAACAGGGACAGGAGGAGAGGGAACGGCCTCAGGCTGGGCCAGGGGAGGGTCTGGGTGGATATTTGGGAAAATTTTCTACCCAAAAGGGCCGCCCAGCCCTGGCACAGCTGCCCAGGAGTGGAGTTCCCATCCCTGGAGGGATTTAAAATCCATGTGGATGTGGCACTTGGGGACATGGGCAGTGGTGGCCTTGGCACTGCTGGGATGGTTGGACTGGATGGTCTCAGAGCTTTTCCAGCCTGACCAATTCCCAGACTGTTGCTGTTGGGGACACACAGGGGTCCTGTGAGCACGGCCCTGCTGTCCAGGTGTGACACAGGTACCTGCAGGCTGAGCTCCTGGCTCAGGTGAGCCTTGGTGTTCTGGGTCCAGCACAGGGAGGGCTGAGCATGGAACTCTTTAACTGAGGAGTGAACTTTGAGCAAGTATTTATGGACATGTAACGCTGTGGGTCAGGACCTACTCCTGGGTGTGCAAACAAATGCAGGAGTAGCCCACAGGCATCGTTCCCTGGGCTACCAGGCGGGATTTTGCCCTTGAGGGTCTTGTCAAGATAATCTTCAGTGCTTGGATGGTGCCCTGGGGTGTGCAGTGCTGGCTGTGACTGGGCTGTGCCAGGTTTACTGAGGGGTGCTGTACCTGTGGCTTTGGGAACATTATTTTGTGCCTGCTTATTTCATATTCATGAGACTCATCTATTTAAGGTAACGTGTACAAGATGAGGTCCCTCCAGTGTCCCTGGAGTTCTCAATTCCAAGCTGCCTTCACTCACATAGAGTAAAGTTTTTTGAGATTTTTTTTTCATGTTCTTTATCACCCCAATCTGTTTGTTACATCTGAATGTGGACCATGAGCCATGCTGGGCTGGTGGGAGTCATTTGTTACACCAGTGGTTGTTTCATTGCTGTTGTGTTTTCATGCTCAAACCCATCTCTGGGTCTGGCTTGTGTCCTGCCCACTGCTGACAGTAAAGCTACATTGAACGTCAGAAATGTGAAAACCTGACAGGGCCAAACCTTCCCCTGGAGATGAGAATCTTGTGTCATTCCCTCTGCAGCCCCCAACAGGCCCAGGTCACTGATTCCCAAACTTGCCCCAGTGCAGGGAGTGCTGAGCCCTGGAAGTCATCCTGCTCCCAGAAATGTGTCACTGTCTCAGTTGTTGTCTCCTCGGCAGCAGAGGGCTGGGAGGCAGCTCAGAGAGAAGAGCTCTGTGTGAAATGTCACATTTGGCAGCCTTGCAGCACCTCTTCAGAAAGTTTCATTTGGATCCTGAAATATTTGTAATATTCTTGCAGGGATACAGGATTTGTTTTGGTTTAAAAAAAAAAAATTGCAACACATCAACTTTGAAGATGAAGCATAAAAATTATTTTTAGCATTTGCTGCTAAGTCATCAGAGATGATAAAGGAGAAAGAACATTTATAGCTCCCTTCTCTTTGGCAACAGCAGAAAAACCCCATCCTCCTTCCTGGCTGAGTAAGGAGCTTTCCTTAAAGTTGACCTCAAAGCTCACCCAGTGCCACCCCTGCCATGGCAGGGACACCTCCCACTGTCCCAGGCTGCTCCAAGTGTCCAACCTGGCCTTGGGCACTGCCAGGGATCCAGAGGCAGCCACAGCTGCTCTGGGCACCCTGTGCCAGGGCCTGCCCACCCTGCCAGGGAACAATTCCTGCCCAACATCCCATCCAGCCCTGCCCTCTGGCAGTGGGAAGCCATTCCCTGTGTCCTGTCCCTCCATCCCTTGTCCCCAGTCCCTCTCCAGCTCTCCTGGAGCCCCTTCAGGCCCTGGCAGGGGCTCTGAGCTCTCCCTGGAGCTTCTCCTCTCCAGGTGAGCACCCCCAGCTCTCCCAGCCTGGCTCCACAGCAGAAGGGCTCCAGTTTCAAAACAGGGCTTTAAAATTCTTGACTTTAATTAAACATAAGTGCTTCTAAAAATTCAAATGCTACTCTAAAACATTTCAGTTTCATTTCTGTCAGCATCTCAATTTTTCATCTTAATGTTTTGACTAAAATGATTGAGAAATAAGTCCATCATCAAGCAGTGCTCCAGGCAGCAAAGCTCACCACAGCAGCCGTGTGAGGTGGTGGAGTGCCCATCCCTGGAGGTGTCCCAGGAATTCCTGGAGGTGGCACTGAGAGCTCTGGGCTGGGGACAGGGTGGGGATGGGGCACAGGGGGACTCCGTGAGGGGGGTGGGCTTTTCCAAGCTAAACGATCCTGTGTGTCAGACCCTGCCCCGTGCCTGCAGCCTGTGGCAGCTCGCTGGAAATCTCAGCTCCTGATCTGCGGCAGTTGTTGCCCTTTTTTTCAGAAGGAAGAGGCAGAGGAGCAGCGGGTTTGGCCTCCATGGCAACGGCAGCGCTGGCGCGCCGGCTCCCGGCCCTGCCGGGGGAAGCGGCTGCTCAGGATGGATTTGCTTTCAAAATCGCTCTGGCTACGAGCCCGTTTGCCAGCCAAGAGAGTCGTCTTCTCCTCAATCCAGTTAGGAGAGGGCTGTGAGGCCGTGCAGGGCCCCCGGCGGAGCTCTGGGGTCCCGCGGGGGCTGCGGAGGGCCCGGGGAGAGGCCCGGCCCCGGGCCGGGGGAGCAGGGCCGGGCCCACCGGGGGCACTGGGGCCTCTGGCCACCTCACACGGGGCATCTCATCTCCGTCCCTCCCGGTTATTGCCCACCCTGCTGGAAGGTCCCCGGCCCAAGGCAGGGCTGGACACGGGGCTTGGAGCAGCCTGGGGCAGGGGAAGGTGTCCCTGCCATGGCAGGGCTGGAGGGAGAGGAGCTTTCAGCTCCTTTGCAACCCAAACCGACCTGGCATTTTAAGGACATAACCAATGCAAATCAGACAGCTGAAAGAACTGGCCGAGTTTGAGATGGAGAGCTTACAGCCTTTCCTGGGTCCCTCTGTCCCCCCTCCCAGAGGTGTTGCTGGGGTGTAATTAGGGGCTGGGGTGTAATTAGGGTGGATTCTGTCCCTGGGGGGTCGGGGCTGCTGCCGCCCTTCCCTTTGAAGACAGGCCAGTGCAGGGAGCTGCTGTGAGCTCTGGCTGCAGGAGCGCTGCAGCCGTGCTCCCCTGGGGGTTTGGAGGCTCTTTGAAATTGGGATTCTCTAGTGCTTCAGGCTAATATTGATTTATTTTTCTGTTTTTATTTTTTTTTATTCAAGTATTCACCTCATGTCTCCTGCATGACATGAAAATTTCATTCTTTTGCTGTCTTACTCATTGACTCATTGAATCCATTCTAAAACTCTGAACTGCAACCTGTATTTCTCTTTTTAAAGAAGATGCTGTTCATTGGTTCACACCTGAAAACTGCACTGGATGGTCTCTAATATTTCAGTGGTTTGGACAGATTTATGTCTGCAGAGATGTCAGAATTCTGTGTGTATCTCTTTTATATGTATGCCTTCTATATCTCTTCTGCACCAGCTTTTGGCTGCTGCTGGAGCACCCTGTGTCTCAGAACCTGATGGTCAGAAGCTTTGTAACCTTGAGGACTTTGTTGAATCCATGGAAATTTGCAGGATGTGTTTGGGGTTCGGTGGTGCCAGCACAGGAAGGAAAACAAGACAGTCTTTTTATGTAAATGGCAGCTGCATTCTTGCCTCTCATTAAAAAATCGAAGGGAAAAGCTTTCTGTAATTAAAGGACGTGTTTGCTAATTTGTCACAGGCTGCATTCTGGAGCACTTCTGGCTGGATCATTCTGGCAGTAACTTCCAGCTTTCCCTCTCCATGGGAACAGGCTGATCATTCACCTTTCTCCTGGTTCAAATGCAGGGGCAGGGCAGGGGTGAGCAGGGACAGGCAGTGTCCGTGTGTCCCACCAGGGCTGCAGGGCCTGGAGCTGTGGGTGTGGCACTTGTGGGGACACCTGCACAGGTGTGGGGCTGTGCCAGGGCCTGGGGGTGCTGGAATGGGCCGGGGTTGGGGTTCCAGTGCGGCTCAGCTGATGCTGCTGGAGCCCAGGGCTGTGCCAGGGCAGCCCCAGGTTGTGTCTGTGGTTGTGCCCAGGCTGACACACGGGGCTCTCACCCTCCAGAGCTCACCTGAGACCCCCCTGAGGGCTCCCCCGGCCTGTTCCTCCGTGGTGTGGGCACTGCAGAGCCCAGGGGGGTGGCTCACGGCTCAGGGCTGTGCTTGGGGTGAGGAGCTCTTCTTTCCCTGCCTGATCCTTTCCAGGGGCATCCTGCAGCCTGTGGAAAGGCTGGGGGGATCCTCCCAGAGCAGCCTCACCCCTGAGGCACCTGGAATCCCTGACAGCCTACCGGGGCTCCTGGGGCAGGGACACCTCGGGCAGGGGCTCCTCGGGCAGGGACATCTCGGGCGGGGACACCTCAGGTAGGGACATCTCGGGCAGGGACAGCCCGGGCAGGGGCTCCCGTTCCCGTTCCGTTCCCGTTCCGTTCCCGTTCCAACCCAGCACAGACACCCGCAGTCCGGGCTGTGATGTCCGACTCCCCGGCCAGCAATGAGACGCCACCTTTGCTTTTGAATCCAGTGCAGGTAGAGGCCGGGAGTCTCTCCTTGCTCGCCCAGCCCGCTTCCCATGCAGAGCCTCGCATTTGATTTTTTTCTCCCAAGAAAGCGTTTCCTGTTGTCGTAACGTAACCAGATGGGGAGGGTTCAGTGGAAATACCTCGGGAGAGGCTGGCAGAGCAGTGGATCCAGGAAGCAGATCCTCCCCGTAATATTGGCACGGTTTGGTAAGTTCCATCTGAAAAATAAAAAGCTGCTCCGTTTGCTGAGTCACAGCCCCTCGGAGCTGGAGCCGTGACAAGCCGGGAGCGGCCGCGCCGCTGGAGTTGGAGCCCCGGCGAGCGCGGGCGGTCCCGCATCCTGCCCAGGTGCTTTTCTCGCCCGAGATGATTTTTTAAATCCCATTAAAGTGCTCTGTAAGTTGCATTGCGTCTGCGGGGATGTGCGGCGGCGGCGGCGCCTGGCGGGGCGGGGGTGGCGCGCCTGTGCCGAGGCAGATGCCGGGCACATCCCGGGGAGCCGCGGGCACATCCCGGGGAGCCGCGGGCACATCCCGGAGGGCCGCGGGCACATTCCGGGGAGCCGCGGCCACATCCCGGGGGCCGCGGGCACATCGCGGGGAGCCGCGGGCACATCCCGGGGAGGCGCGGGCACGGCGCGGCCGCGGGCGGTGACAGCGGCCGGGGACGCGTGTCCCGGGCGGCACCGAGCCCTGCCCGGGCTGGCAGCGCACGGAGCGGCCCTGCCGGGCCCGGAGGGGCCAGGGAGCCGCTGCCCGGTGCCAGGGGTAGCTCTGCCGGGGCTGAGACAGGCGGAGCTGCCCGCGCTCCCCGCGCAGCCCAGGCGCTGCCGGAGCCGCTCTCCCGTTCCCATTCCCGGCTGTCCTCGCCGTTCTCCCGTTCCCGTTCTCGTTCTCCGGCTGTCCTCACAGCTCTCCCGTTCCCGTTCCCCGGGTGTCCTCGCCGTTCTCCCNCATTCCCATTCCCATTCCCATTCCCGTCCCCATTCCCCTTCCTGTTCCCGTTCCCATCCCCATTCCCGTGTCCCCCCCGTTACAAACCCCTCTGTCCCGAGGCCTGGGGCTGTCCCAGCCTCTGCCCCGGGGTTTCTCTGCTGCGGCCCAACAGCTCCGTGTGTGCCCTCATGGCTCCAGGTGCACAATCCCACCTTGTTTGTTCCCTGGAGGTTTTTTGTCTCCTCAATCCCACAGAGCTGGGTGTCACATCTGGAGGGATTTGTGCAGGGAGGAGGGAGCTGGGGCTGCTGAAGGAAGGACAGGAGGGTTCCCTCACAGCAGAGGCTGCAGGTGGGACGGGGACACAGCGGCGCTCCCTGAGCACCAGGAAATGTAGCATTTGACACTTGACAGTAATTCTGCTTCTGTTGAAATGCTGCCAGGGTCTGTATTGTCTAGATTTTATCTAGACAGAGAAATGCTCTTGGGCTGCTCTTTCCAGTGTATCCTTGGTCATTTCAACAGCAGATTTGTTTTTCAAAGGAGATCTGAAGTTGTTATTATCGTTAGACGTGTTTTCCTTGTACTTTTTCATAAGCTTTACAAAAGTTGTAAAAACCTCAGTGTCTGTAGGAGCTGCGATGTTGCTGACCCGTGGGCAACCCGCCCACCTCCAGCTGCCTGAGCCCTGCAGGTCACCGTGTCCCGAGCTGACATCCCCGAGGGATGGGGCAGAACCAGGGAATCACACAATCACAAAGTTGATAATGTTGAAAAAGCCTCTGATGATCATCAAACCCAACCATCCACCCACACCACCACCGTGTTCACCTCTCAGCCGTGTCCCCAAGAGCCACATCTGCATTGTTGGAACACCTCCAGGGATGGTCACTCCAGCAGGGCCCTTGGCAGCACTGGCCAGTGCTTTCTGTGGAGAAATTCTCCCCGACCTCCGACCTACACCTGCCCTGGGGCAGCTGGAGGCTGCTTGTCCCCATCCTGAGGATGTCACAGGACTGTCCCAGAGTGTGTCACTGGGATGTCACAGGGCTGTCCCACTGGGATGTCACAGAGCTGTCCCAGGCTGTCACTGGGATGTCACAGGGCTGTCCCAGGCTGTGTCACTGGGATGTCACAGGGCTGTCCCAGGCTGTCACTGGGATGTCACAGGGCTGTCCCAGACTGTCACCAGGACATGCGTCCCGTTCTGTTGGCTTTGGCCCAGGCAAGAGCAGAGCAGGAGCTCTGAGCAGGAGCAGGTGGTTCCCACACAGGAGTAAACTGAGAGGGACAAGGGTGTCCCCAAAGGAGAGGGCAGACCCGGGAGGGCCAGCGCTGCCTGCCCTGACCCGTGGGGGCTGCCCTGGGCTGGGGCTGCCTCGGCTCCTGCCCTTTCCTCCCCTGCTCCACCTGCCCAGGGGTGCTTTGACCCCAGGAGCAGCAGAAGGTGGGCAGCTGCTCCCAGGGTTTGTGGTGTGTGATCCCAAGTCAAAGGTTCACCTTTCCACCAGAAAAATCCCTTCATTTCCTGCCAGTGCCCACAGGGTGGTTTCTTGTTCTTGCTTTAGTACAAAAAGTAACTGAAACATCCTCTTCACCTACACAGTATCAATCATTTAATAACTTCCTGGTCAGTGCCCCTTCCAAAGAATCACAGATCCTGACTCTTTTATTACCTGGTTGCACCTATTACGTTTCATTTCGGGGAATTTGAGTGGATTAATGAGCACCTACCGTTTAGCTTTCTGCAGCATCATAATGCTTCTCCTCTGATTTCACATCTCCTGCCACTGTAATGCCTTATTTACATTGCTGTGTGCACAGCAGATGTCCTCAGTGATGACTTGATCTTTCCTCCTAAATCTCTGTGTGCAGGATATGTCAAATTGTATTTTTAAATGTAGATTATCTTGTACTTTCACGGATTGAATTCCATGTTGCTAAGTTACCTGTTCTTTCTAGTTTGAGGTTATTGTTTTATTTTTTCTTCCTTCTGCCTGCCTTGTCCTCTTTCCTGATTGACCTACATAATCCCCTGTTATCAGCAGGTTTTTCTGTCCTGCCCTTTACTCTTTACCAGGTCACCAGAGCACCAAGCAGTGCCAGCCCCAGCTCTGGGCCTGGGAATCTCCTCCCTGGAGTGCAAAAACTCTTTGTTTTGATCCCCATCTGTGGCTGGGGTTTGTTACACATTCCAATGCTCAGGCTCCTCTCAGGGGTGCACCGGGTGGGATTGTTGGGGTGTCCTGGCTGGGCCAGGAGCTGAGCTCAGTGATCCCTGTGGGTTCCAGCTCAGATATCCTGTGATTCCACATCCCTGGGGCAGTTTAATCACAGGAGTGTCCCAGCCTGGAGTGTCCTTGTCAAACTGAGATCCAGATTTCCATCTGCACCTCCCCATCACCTGTCAGAGCCAGGATTCCCTGAGGCCACTGTGCTGCCCCGAGCACAGCCCGGGTCTCTCAACCCCTCTGCCCCGAGCACAGTCTGGGTCTCCCAGCCCCTCTGCCCCGAGCACAGTCTGGGTTTCCCAGCCCCTCTGCCCCGGGCACAGTGTGGGTCTCCCAGCCCCTCTGCCTGCTGGCACTCAGTGCCTTGCTGGGCAGGGTTTTCTGGGCATGGGCTTCTCCCCTGGATGAAATGAGCTGGAGGAATTCATGTAGGTTTGATTAAAACTCACAGGCTGCTGTTTATCCATCAGTATAACCCGGACTGCAAAAATGATTTTGAACCTTGGAGTTTTGGAAAAAGGTTCTGAGCATCTCTTTTATTAAGCCCAGCTTAGTTCAGCCGTAGCACTCGAGCAGTTGGATGGAGTGGGGTGTTGAGTAAGGGATCCAGTGCTGCCTCCCTTGCACGGAGCGATATTAACAGATGTCAGGGATATTACAGACGTGCACCTTTGCAGAACAGGGCTGCAATTACGGCCCAGGGCAGAGCAGCCACAGCCATTGCTGCTCCTCATGCTGCCCCTGCAGGGGCCCAGAGCTCTGCAGAGCTGCAGTTCCCCCCTCAGTGCCCTGGGAAGGGCCTGGCTGGGCTGGTGGGACCATCCTGAGCATCCCCTGTGGCTGTGGGCACTCCCCAGGATCATCGGGAGCCACATGGACACAGCCCTGGGCTGAGGATCAGCGCAGGGCCAGAGGCCACTTTCCCTGGAGGAGTAAATGCAGAAGGCTAAAGGCTGGAGAGTCCTGGACTCAAATCCCAGATTACCCAGCTGCCACACTGACCCAGTAGCTGGGAAAGGGCTCCTCTGCAGCTTCTCCAGCCGGTAAAAGGAGGTGCTGGGGGGAATGTTTTCTCAGTTCATTGTGCAGCACATCTGCGGGAGTCCTTGAGGGGAGATTCCTGCAGGGGAGGGGTTTCCTCGAGGGGAGGCATCAGCCAGGAGATTCCCCTTGGGAATGAGTCACTTGGCCTCAGAGGTGAACTCCAGGAAGACAAATTTAGTGACCCAATGGAGAGCCCAAGCAGAGGCAGCTGTTGAAGTTCCTCTTTTCCCTTTTTTTTTCCTATTGTTGTTAGTCTTGGTTAAAAAAAAAAAAAGGTTATATAGCTCTTGTGTTGAAAAGAAGATTTTCCCAGAGAAATGGATCATAGAATGATCCATTCTATGATCCATAGAATGGATCATAGACCCACAGCTGCTCTGGGCAGCCTGGGGCCTTTGCACTCCAGATGTTAAAGTGAGGGTGAAACAGCCTTTTCTGACCCCAGGGCAGCTCCTCCTGCCTGTCCCTGCCCTGCTCCATGCAGTGCTGTGGGACAGGAATGGTGTTCACGCCTGGCACTGCCACCCCCGTGCTCCCACCCCTCACAGCACACCCCCAGCCTCTCTGGGAGCCTGGGCACGCTCCTGCTCCTCTCTAAAGCAGTATTTCTGTTTATTTAGGGCTGTTGCTTTGTTATTGTGTTTCACGTTTGCCATTCAGTAACACGGCAGGGGTGGGCTGGCATTAGGGAGGAGGCTGCAGCAAGTGCCACAAAAAGGTCATTTAAAGCAGGATATCCAGTAATGAAAAATCAGGTTTGAAATAATCTGATCCTCCGTGTTTCAGGCTGCAGGAACAGCTTTTCACTAGAGCCTGATGGACATCTCCCAACTGTTTGCATTTGGGAGATTAATCGACTTTCCATTCAAATTCCCGTCCGTTGTTGTGAAATGTCAATTTTAATCTTGATTTAGAGCTGGGCACACACCTACTGAGAAGTAAAACACACAGTCAAATCGAAATGTAATTTTTGGATAGTCCGGGTCAGCCGAAAGAAAGGCTCCTACTCCCATCAGTCTTTTCCTGCTGCCCAGTCCCTCACAGCTGAACTTAATGATGATGAGTCAGTCTGGAAATTAACCTTAATTCTGAAATCCAAAGCGCCGTGGTTTTGTTGCCACTGTTGAGTCTGTTATTTTTCAAGCTCATTTATAAATTGAATAAATCCAAGAACTGAAAATCTTTTATAAGAGCGTAGCAATTAAACACTGCCTTTCCCATCCCCAAATCCAGCTGTGTTGTGTGTTGGTGCCGAAGAGGATTGGAGGGGTGGCATTAAATAGTTATTTAGGGATGTTAATAACATGCTTAAAATGTTTCCATCGAGTGCTTTTGGATGGTGCGATGCCATCTGTGTTACAGTTGATTTAGTTAATTACACAGGCATGAATTCCCTGGGAGAAGGGATGGCAGTGCTCTCGCAGCTTGTTTGTGAGCGAGATGACAGTGACACTGTTAAACTCCTGGAACTGGGTCTGAAATATATTCCTCCCCAATAGTCTGTAACTGTGTGTTTAATAACCACACAGATAGAATGATAGAGGGGATAGGATTTCCCAGCACGAAATTCCCCTTGAACCTGTAGAGTACATGAAGTTTTTCCCACTTTATCCCAAAATTCTAAAGGTAGGACTCAGAAGTTACAATAGTCCTCCCCGAATTATGCTGAGCTGCTCCAGTTTAATGGATGATTTGGGTGCGAGTGGTGTTGGGGTTTATTGCAGAAACTCCAATGGATTTTTGTACCTTAAATATTGGGGGTTATCTGAGAAAAAAGGAAGAAATTACTTTCCTACCTACTCACCTGTTTTTTAATTAATTATTGCTCTTTCTGCAAATTAGCCCTAAGAGTTGTGCAATTAAACAGGTGTCCTGCTGGAAAATGTGCCTGCTGGGATGTAGCAGGAATTGTGTCTGCCAGGATTGCATTCAGAGAGTGTCCTGAGCTGGGTGATCCCACAGGGATCATTGATGCAGCTCCTGCCCCTGCACAGACACCCCAAAATCCCACCCTGCACAGACAGCCCATAATCCCACCCTGGGGTCCCTGGAGTGGTGTCCAAGCACCGCTGGGGCTGTGCCCGTTCCCTGGGCAGGGCCATCACCCTCTGGGGAAGGACCTTTCCCAAAATCCAACCTAACCCTGCCCTGGCACAGCTCCAGCTGTTCCCTACAAACCCTAATTGGCTTCATAATTGACACCCAACTATGGTTTGCACTGAAAACCCAAACAACCTGTGCAAAACTTAACCAGAGGATGGGATTTGGGTCCGTGGGTGTGGCACACACAGGTCACCTCACACACACGGGGAGTGTCAAGCTGCAGATGTAGAGCTTAGAGAGGACATGGGCCACCCACCAGTGAGTTAAAGCCAACAGCGGTGGCAGGATTAATCCTTGAGGAGAAATCCAGGTCAGTCGGGATTTGACATGTGTCTGTTCCAGCTGCTGCTGGAATTGATCTAATCCTCAGCCAAACTTGGCCAGACTTCCATCTGCAGAGAAGGCAGGGCTGGGGGCTGAGGGCCGGGGTTATTTTGAATCTGAAGCAGATATTGTTTCATGACAGGTGGGTTTCAGAGCTTGCTTCACACTGGGAAGGGTTGGTTGGTTATTTATTTCCCTTCTGGGAACGGAGACTCGCTCCTCACCAGCTGTGGGCACCAGGCTGTGTTAACTCTGCAGTGTGGGGAGCTGCAGCTTCCTCAGCAGGGGCACGGACCAGGCAGATGTGCCCCTTGGGGCGTCGGGGCTGCGTCACCCACACTGCTTGTGTTTGTAAAAAAAAGAATTTTATCTAATGAATCTCAATCTAAGCAGCACAGGGAAAAAATAATCCTCATAGAATGTCCAGGGAAGGGAATGAGGCTGGGAAGGGTCTGGAGCCCAGGAGGGGCTGAGGGAGCTGGGAAGGGGCTGAGCCTGGAGCAAAGGAGGCTCAGGGGGGACCTTGTGGCTCTGCACAAGTCCCTGCCAGGAGGGGACAGCCGGGGGGGTCGGGCTCTGCTCCCAGGGAACAGGGACAGGAGGAGAGGGAACGGCCCCAGGCTGGGCCAGGGGAGGCTCAGGGTGGGCAGCAGCAGGAATTTCCCCATGGAAAGGGCTCTCCAGGCCTGGGAAGTGCCCAGGGAGGGTTGGAGTGCCCATCCCTGGAGGTGTCCCAGGAATTCCTGGGAGTGGCACTGAGAGCTCTGGGTTGGGGACAGGGTGGGGATGGGGACAGGGGGACTCCATGGGCTGGGAGGGATTTTCCTGCCTCAGGGATCCCAGGATTGGATTCTGTGGTTCTGCATGTGAGGGAAATCCACAACAGAGCCCTCTGTGCAGGACAGTTCGTGTCTTGGCCGTTGTTCCTTGATCTCAGCTACCTGTTCTCTCCTTTTCCTGTGCAATTTCTCACAGGTTTCCTTCTCACCTTGCAGCTGGGTGAGTGATGCTCTGTTTATGTGGATATTTGACAAATGTTTATGTGGATAAAGCCCAAAGCACAGCTCCAGCACGGGACACGACTGCATTGGCTTAGCATGAAATTCCTTTTCAGAGGAAAATTCATTTTATGGCATTGGGATCTATAGGCTGGTGCAATCCTAAATGGAACGTGGATATTACTCATCTGAGGAAGTGGGAACTCAGCCATGAACAGTATTACATTTTCTTTCTATTATGGTATTTCAAGGTGCACCAGAGGCGCAAAGAGGTTTGTTTAAACTAATTAATCAGAACAATTTGTCAAAAACAGAGAACACCAGTGCTCACGGGGCTGTGCAGACTCTGGAAATGTTCCATATTTGTAAGAACAGCGTTCTGCTTTCAAATATTGGTACCCTGGGTAGGGATTAATTCACTTATTTTTAAACGTGGTGAAACATTCATTTCAGCAACTACTACCTAGAAAACACATTTCCCAATTAGTCTTGATGTCTGAATTGCAAGTCAGGAGGCAAAGGGAGCGCTGAGCCCTGCTCAAGGCAGCTCTGATGCATTATTGATGCTGTTTTCAATATCAAACATGCCAGGAACCAGATGCATAATCTATTCTCCCAGCATCAAAAATGTGATGACCTTTCTGCTGTGCTAAGGTGATGTGTCTGATGGCTGCCCCTTCTATGGAACTCCTTGGAAAAACAAAGGAGCAATCCCGAGGCAGGTGCCTGGTTTTGCAGGGAATGTCTGCCGTGCCCAGAGCTGCTCTGTCCCCTGCAGGGACGGGCTGTGCTGAGGGTCTGTGCTGGTTGTTGTGCTCCCGGGGTCCCTGTGTGTCCCCAGTGTCACATCAGAGCCCTGGAGCAGCAGCTCCGTGTTCCCCCGGCCCGGGGTGAGCCCCTCCCGGCTGCTCCTGGGTCAGCACAGCCCTGCCGGCTTGGCAGTGTTTGCACGGAATGTTTTTCTCCCGGTATTTGTGAGAAATACTCTTTCAAGGCCGGCCTGGCATTTGGCCCCGGGTCCCAGCTGGCTCCTGTGCCCGGGGCGTGCTCCAGCAGGCACGGCTGTCCCTGCTGCAGGGCCACCCTTGTGGGAGCACAAACCCGCCTGTCATGGCCCGACAATGGCTCCTGTCCCCTGCACACGCTCGGGGTCGTGGCTGTCACTGGGAGCTGCTGTGCTCCCTTCAGTCCTGTTCCCATTCTTACCCTGGGAACAACAGCCTGGTGTGTCCATCCCTGCTGGGGCAGCTGCCAGGGCTGAGCCCTGCTGTGCCCAGCACAGGCCTGGCTGCAGCATCCCCTGGCCACTGCCACTGCTTCACCAAGCTTGTGTCCCCTGGCCACTGCCAGTCCTTCACCATCTCACATCCCCTGGCCACTGCCACTGCTTCACCAAGCTTGTGTCCCCTGGCCACTGCTTCATCAAGCTCATGTCCTCTGGGCACTGCCTCTCCTTCACCATCCCACATCCTCTGGGCACTGCCACTGCTTCACCAAGCTCGTGTCCCCTGGGCAATGCCTCTCCTTCACCATCCCACATCCCCTGGCCACTGCCCCACCTTCACCATCCCACATCCCCAGTGCTGTCCCAAAGGGGAGGCTCTGTAGACTCCTCTGAACCCCTCTGCCCCTTCTTCCCCCTGGAAGAATGCACCACAGAGTCCCCACCCAGGCTGAAAGAAAACACCCCCCCTGTGGAGCCCTGCAACACTGTGATTTACCCCAGTCCCGTTTCCCTCGTGTGTCCCCAGTTCTGGTGGTTTCTCCTTTCCCTGTGTCCCCACGGGCCGTGGTGTCCCCTGTAGGGCCCTGCCCTTTGTACCCCCTGTGCCCTTTGCTTCCTGACCCCACACTGAACCCTGGGCTCACCTTTGCTCTGGGTCTTTTGTCCCTGACCCCTTTGGCTGTGCTGGAATAAACCTTCACTGGAGTTTATCCCACCAAAGGCCCTTCCTGCCCCTCTGGCTGAGCTGGCCGGGTGTGTGTGGGGTGTGGGCTCTGCCCGAATCCTGCCCAACAGCCTTTCCAAGGGAGATCCCGACTGGGGACAGGTAACAGCTCCACCACCTAAATCCCACACGGCTACAAGGCTCCACCACCGCCTGCTCAGGTCCTTCCCTGTCACCCCTCCCAGGGTGGCTGAGCCTTTGTGGATTTGTGATATGGTCCAGTGGCTCATGATGGTCATCCCTGGACTGTCCTGGGCAGGGCCAGGGGCTGGATGTCAATGATCTGAGCAGATGCTTGGCATGAAATGTGGCAGTTCCTTCCATTAAGGCTTTGTAACATTTGAAAGAAAGTTAAAAAGCTGCACCACTGTAAGTATCAGGGTCTGTGGTTCTACAAACTGGCCTTAGACAGAATTCCCACCGGGTGAACTCTGCTCCACAGCAGCAGCTCCTGAGTTTTCCTCTCTGTAAGCAGCTTTCTTTTCTGTGAGCACGCAAATGTGAATTCTCAGAGCCCTGTCTGTCAAAAGGAATCCTGTTAGCAATTACTCTCTCCAATGCCTGCACCATTCAAATCATCATTTGTCTGCCATTCATGTGGAAGCAGTTAAAGCTTGTTGGTGGCTGCTTCTCGTTTCCTCAGGTTGTGAACTAACCTGGCTGCCTCTGCCTTTGGAGGGAATCCTCTAAGAAAATAATTGTAATGTGCACAAAGGCCTCGTTTGCTGCAGCAGGTAGAACTCTGTGCCTGTGGCTACAGGCTGCCCCATTTTTATCAACAAAGAAATAGGGGTTTAAATCTCCCTTGGTGTGTTGTGTCTGCTTGCACAAAGCAGCAAGAATCTTAAATGCGGGGAACACGTACTCACGTTATAGATTTCTCAGGCAATATCTTTAAAAATTAATTTATTTCTATTTATTTGCCCAACCAAACGTTTCTTTTTATAGAAACTTCCAGGCTACAGAGTCAGGCACCAGCCTGAGGAACAGCAGAACTGAGACTGTACCACCTTGGTTTGGACAGTTAATAGCAGGAATGTTATTTTATTCTCCAGGTCTCAGCCTCCCTCCTCTCTGACCCAGCGCAGGTGTGTAGTGACTCTTATCCTGTGGGATTGCTCTGGCTCTCGGCAGCTCTGCCCTCCCAAACTCCAGCCCCTCTCCTGGATGCTCTGAGCCCTCTCCCAGGATTTTATCCCATTTTTATACCCCCAGAGCAGCTGCCTCCCGTGGCTCTTTCCTCCCTGATAGGTTCAGGCTTTTGCTCTTAGAATCCAAACCAGGTTTTTTACTACGATGTTGTTGCTGAGGTTGGTTTGTTGCTGTTTGCTGTTACCGTTCATTGTTGCTCTCTCCTTGCAGCTGCCCTGACCTGCTGAGCCCATCCCCGTGGCTGGACAGGGACGGTGCTGTGCTGTGCTTGGCCCGTGAGCCATGAGGGGCAGAGCCAGGCACTGAGGGCATCGGCCAGGAGCACTGCTGCCCACCCTGACCGCACTGCTGCTGAAAAGGTTGGAAACGTTTTCCCAAATCTGAGCACTTCTTAGTGCGATTTTGTGGTATAACCATCCCCTGATTCCATGAAAATAGAATGGAAATAAAATCTTCCCAGCAGTCTCTGAGCCGTGGCAGTGCTGGGGGCTGGTGTGTGGGTGTCCCCCCTGAACATCCCCATCCCTGCCCTGTGTGGGCTCCCCATCCCTGCCCTGTGTGGGATCCCCATCCCTGCCCTGTGTGGGATCCCCATCCCTGCCCTGTGTGGGATCCCCATCCCTGCCCTGTGTGGGATCCCCATCCCTGCCCTGTGGGGGTTCCAGTGCAGAGGAGGGATCAGGACCCTCCCTGGAGGAGCAGGAGGTGCAGCCAGGGGGGTCAGGCCGTGCTCCCAGGGAACAGGGACAGGAGGGATGGGACAAGAGGGAAGGGCTGCGTCAGAGGAGGTTCAGGTTGGATACTGGGCTCCACTTCTCCGTGGGAAGGGCTGTCCAGCCCTGGCACAGCTGTCCAGGGCAGATGTGAGGTCCCCAAAGCTGGAGGGATTTTAAAGCTGTGCGGATGTGGCACCTGTGGCAGTGCTGGGGGAATGGTTGGACAGAACGGCCTTAGATAACTTTTCCAACCCCAACAAAGCTGTGATCCCACACTTAACCCAGGGAATCAGCCCCTCCATCCGCTGTCCCTGGGCGTGCAGGGGGTGCTGTGTCCCTGCTGCCAGGCCGTGTGACGGTGCTGTCCCTCCTTGCAGCCCCCAGAAGATGTAGAGCGGCGCAGCCGGAGCAGCGGGGCTGTCCCGTCCTCACCATGGCCAAGAGGGGCTCCAGCAGGGCCAGGGGGGACAAGCCCGATGCCCTGGCCGCCCTGCAGGCTGCCAACGAGGAGCTCAGGGCCAAGCTCACCGACATCCAGATCGAGCTGCAGCAGGAGAAGAGCAAGGTGGGCAGCTTCCCTTCCTGTGCTGTTGCTCGGGATGTTCACAGATGCCAAAATTCTCTTCGCTGGTTCTCCTCTTTCCCTTTTACACTGATTCCATTTGGATTTTGCACTCAAACTCCTTCAGGTTGGCTGCTCCACACATGTACAGTACTAAACCTCAGCTCTGCCTCCTGGCTAATTCCCAAATTCCAAGGAGACGCAGCTTCCCCCTCAGCCTTTGGGAGAGGGACTGCTGCTGGGGCTGGAGCCTCAGCTCTGAGAGCTTCCAGCTCTTGCCCTCACATCACTTCTCAGTCACAGCATGGAATATTCATTTGCTTTTCCCTAATTCCCCAAATCAGTTTCCACTGATAAACTTTGGGAGGTTATTAGTTCCAGAATAGATTCGTGTTACCATGCAGGGACAAAATGATAGTCTGCATTTTCCCATGAATTTGCATCATTATTGGGCATTTTAGACCATGAATCCAGTGCACACAGACATATAAATAAAACATCTGTTAATCCTTTTGCTGTGAAGCAGCATTTGCAGTTTTAAGGCTGAGGACTTTGTTTTCCTTCTCCCTGTCCTTCACAGCCACTTCTGGCCATGGCTTCTCTAGAGTTTATGACATGGTTTTAAATTGAAACATCACTTGAGCTTTGTGTGGTCAGGTACAGTCAGTTTTTTCTGCTGAATAATTCATGGCTTGAAAAGCATCTGGTAAAATGCAGCTGTTTGGGGCTGCACAGGAGCTTGCACAGAGATTTTTGTGTCCTGGCCATGCACGTGGAGGTTTGGTCTGCTTGCCTGAGCGTGCCAGAGTGATGGCCTTGGCATCTGATGTTTCCCTTACTTTGGGGGGAATGTGCTGCGAGAGCTTCTGCAGGATAAAGTAAGGACTCAGACTTACTCTGAAGGCACTGACTGATCCCTAAATGTGTATTAAAGATGAGCCTGCAGTGACAGAAAGGTCTTTGCCAGCACCAGTTTGTAGGCACACACATCCCAGCATTGAGGTGTAACACTGCAAGGCCATCTGAGCAGTTTTAAATAACATCATGAGCTGTATTCATCGTTTGGTTGATTGAGAATACTATGCTTTGATTTTCCTCGCAGGTCAGCAAGTTGGAAAGGGAGAAAAACCAGGAAGTGAAGCAGATCAAGGAGCACGAACAGCACAAAAGCACGGTGGTGGTCACAGAGCTCAAAGTCAAACTCCATGAGGACAAAATGAAAGAGCTCCAGGCTGTTCGGGAAACGCTCCTGAGGCAGCACGAGGCCGAACTGCTCAGGGTCATAAAAATTAAGGACAATGAAATCCAGAGGCTGCAGACCCTGCTGAACGCCGTGCGCGACGGGGCCCCCGACAAGGTGAAGACGGTGCTGCTCAGCGAGGCCAAGGAGGAGGCCAAGAGGGGCTTCGAGGTGGAGAAAATCAAAATGCAGCAGGAAATCTCCGAGCTGAAGGGGGCCAAGAAGCAGGTGGAGGAGGCCCTGACCATGGTCATCCAAGCTGACAAAATCAAAGCAGCAGAGATCAGGAGCGTGTACCACCTGCACCAGGAGGAGATCACCAGGATCAAGAGGGAGTGCGAGAGGGAAATCCGCAGGCTGGTACGTGTGGCTCCCTGCTGCTGGGGCTTGTGCTGCTGAAACAGGGAATGGTCAGGGCTGGACGCCCTGGGTGGGGCTGAAACAGGGAATGGTCAGTGCTGGACTCCCTGGGTGGGGCTGAAACAAGGAATGGTCAGGGCTGGACCCCCTGGGTGCTGTTGAAACAGGGAATGGTCAGTGCTGGACTCCCTGGGTGGGGCTGAAACAGGGAATGGTCAGGGCTGGACCCCCTGGGTGGTGCTGAAACAGGGAATGGTCAGGGCTGGACCCCCTGGGTGGGGCTGAAACAGGGAATGGTCAGGGCTGGACCCCCTGGGTGGGGCTGAAACAGGGAATGGTCAGGGCTGGACCCACTGGGTGGTGCTGAAACAGGGAATGGTCAGGGCTGGACTCCCTGGGTGGGGCTGAAACAGGGAATGACCAGTGCTGGACCATCTGGGTGGTGCTGAAACTTTGGAGCTTGCTCCAGGTCTGTTTTACATTTGCTAGTAGAAAGGGCAAACTGGTTTTTAAAAGTATTCATTTGGTTTTAAAAGTGTTGGTTTGGTTCTAAAAGTATTAGTTACTGGTTTTGTAAGAAACCTTTTTATCCATGTCAGAGCCTGTTGATGTTGTTGAGATGAAAGGGATCAGGAAGAGCCCTCGGGGTCCTGGCTGGTCAGGGGAATGCTACAACAAGAAGTAGAAACAGTAGAACAGTTTTGTTTCTTGGGTTATGCCTCTGTTTCCTCACCAAGCTTTCCTTCCTGACCCACCCTGGTCCCTCCCTTTCCCTGCCTTTGCTGGTTCCCACGAACATCCCACAGGGAGGCTTCCACCATCCCAAATGCCCTTTTTCTGCCCCCCTGGGTGCCAGGCAGGCAGCAGGGGGGGCTCCTCTGCATACCCAGCGTGGTGGGTGTCCCCAGGACAGGGCAGGCTCTGCTCCTCTGCTGGCTGAGCAGGTCTGAGTGACCTCTGAGCAGGTCGCTGGGCTGTCCCCTGTCTCCCCGCTCCCCCGTCCCCGCTCCCCCGTCCCCGCTCCCCCGTCCCCGCTCCCCTGACCCTCTGGGTGTGCTGCCCTCACCTGACCCAGCATTTGATCCTCAGCTTCCCCTCTCAAAGGCAAGAGCTTCCCACCTGTGGCTTCGGGGTTTTCCTCTGCCTGGGGAGGTTGGGAGGGCTGGTGGTGCTTGGAAAAGGGGGAATCCCTGTGGGAGGGGTTCCCCCCCAGGGAAGGCTTTGCAGCAGAGCCGGGAGGTCCCCAGCAGCTCGTGGGGCTCAGGGGCTGGTGCCCCGTGTGCTGCTGTCCCCGAGGCTGCCCCACAGTGCAGGGGGTTCCCCCTGAGCTGCTGCCTGCCCGGGGAGGTGGGCACAGTCCCTGCCCGCAGGATGTGTGCCCTGGGTCCTGTCTCAGCATTCCTGTGGTGTCACCATCATCCTGTGTGTGCCATTGCTGCTTTACAGCACTCAGCGTCCTGCTGCAAACCCACCCAGGTCTCTTCTAAGTCACCAGCCCTCAGCTGTTACCCAAATCCTAAAAACAATTCAAAATGCCCCAAGAGCTTGGCCCAAATCACAGGCTGGGAGTGAGCACACTGCAGAACTCCTGCCCTGGCAGGGTGCTGGCACAGCGTCCCCTGAGCCCAAAGGGCCTGGCAGGGACTGACACCCCAGCAAGTGGAGTGTCCCCAACCTTTATTTAGAGTCCTCTTCTCTCAGGCTTTAGGCTGTTGGGATTTTTTTCATTGGTTGTTTTATTTTTATGAAGAGGATATTAAAAATAATTTATAACCAACTGCTCTATTGATGCTGTTCAAACATCCTGCAGTGTAAGTACCTTCTTTAACCACACATCACTGGTGCATTGATTCCATACATCTCCGTGAATGGGGGGCTAATGCACATCCTAAATAAACTTGCTGCATCACAGGGACAGTCCCCACTAATGGCCCTTAATGTAGAAGCTGTAAAATAAATACAGCCTTAGTTATAGGGATAGAGTGGTTCAAGGGGATGTTTTCTAAACCGCCTTTGAAAAATCAAACTTTTAAAAAGTTCCTGCTTGAGAGAATCAGCTTGGCTCAGTGCACCAGTGAAATTCCCTGCTGCTGTGGCTTTACCAAGCCCTGAGTGCTCCTGGGTGCCATCGAGTGCCCTCAGCTCCAGGGACTCCACCCTCAGTGGTTTTGGGGGGAGCTGGGGGCTCCTGGCACCTTGTGGGGAGGGCCCCGGTGTCAGGGGGGAGAGGCTGTGCAGTGTCCTGCCAATGGAGGGTCAGGGATTCACTGGCACTGCTTTGGGGCATTTTCTGTGCTTGCACTGCCTGCCAGTCTGTGACAGGACCACGGGGAACCACGTGGGAACAGGCTCAGGGTGGGCAGCAGCAGGAATTTCCCCATGGAAAGGGAGCTCAGGCCTTGGGAGTGCCCAGGGAGGGTTGGAGTGCCCATCCCTGGAGGGGTCCCAGGAACTCCTGGAGGTGGCACTGAGAGCTCTGGGCTGGGGACAGGGTGGGGATGGGGCACAGGGGGACTCGAGGCTCTGTGATTCTGAGCATCCAGCAGATAAACCCCCAGCTCTTCCCTTTGGTTATTTCCAGGGCCAGGGTGGATGCCAAGGGATTCCCATGGAGCAGGGCTGGGCAGGTCCCGGCCCTGCAGGCAGCACAGGGAGGGCAATGAGGTGTTTTACAGGTGTGTGCTCAGGCTGCTGTGAGCCTGGGGCTGTGCTGGCAGTGTCCCTGGGGCTGTTGGTGTCCCTGGGGCTGTGCTGGCACACATCTCTGGGGCTGTTGGTGTCCCTGGGGCTGTTG
>VZDJ01000083.1:528042-615831 GCA_008694505.1 Cyanoderma ruficeps | reverse complement strand
TGGTGTCCCTGGGGCTGTTGTGTCCTTGGGGCTGTTGTGTCCCTGGGGCTGTTGGTGTCCCTGGGGCTGTTGTGTCCCTGGGGCTGTTGTGTCCCTGGGAGTGTTGTGTCCCTGGGGCTGTTGTGTCCCTGCAGTCCGGGTGCTGTTCCCCAGGGTGCTGAACTCACCCAGCCCAGCTGTCCCTGGCTCAGCACCCCCCGGCAGTGGCACTGCAGGAGATGAAATCCCCCTGCAGATGGTAAGGAGTGTGTGTGGCAACAGCCTCCCTTGGAGAGAATGTCTAATTTTAGTCGATTTTCAGTCTAATTTTAGTTTTTAAATTTCATTTTTAAAGCGCCCTGAAATAGTGCCCGGCTGTGTTTAATGACATTTGTAGGGGCAGGAGCACTCCCTGCTGGGTGTGTGCACTGCCAGGGGAAGCAGCTCCCAGCCTGGAGTGCTCCCCAGGCTGAGCTGGCATTGATGTTTGCTGCGTGGGGACCAAAATTCAGTGTGGTAAAGAGCATTTAAACTTTAATTGACTCTGGGTTGGTCAGGAAGGAGAAGTTCTGCACAGCCATGGCCTCTGCAGCCTCCTCATTCCCATCTCCTTCATCAGGGGACTGAGAAATCAGAAACACCGAGGAAATGGGATTTGTTAGAGCCTGGGGAGTGATCATCTTCAATCTTGATAAACTTTGGTTGATTAAGGGTATCAAAGCTTTAATAACCTGCACCAGTCCCTGTGGACATGGAGACGTGGACTGGACCCCTCACAGCTTCCTGATGGCAGTGCCACCCCAGCCAAGGGACCCAGGCTTTGGGCACTGTCCTGAACCTCTGTGTGCTCAGAGCTCCCTGCCAGACCCTGGTAAATCCGTGAGCATGTCTGATGGGAGGGGTGGGATCAGATGAAAGGGTAGGCAGCTGACTTTTTAAATATTAATTTGATTGGGGATTGATTTAGTCTTTACCTTCTGCTTTTGATTCCCTGGTGTGTGGATCTGGTGGAGAAACCCCCACACGTTATAAAGGTGGCTCAGCACCTGAAAAGTGGACACATGTCCAAGGTGAACCCTTCCTTCTTCCACCTGAGGATTTTTAGTTATTTGTGCTTTGACCCTCATTTACAACAGGTTTGTTGTGTTGTTTTTTTTCCAACTAAACCCGGGCTGAAGGGTTTTGTTGTGTATAAAAGCCAGACAACGTTACTCCTAATCTGAGGAGGGTGAGGACCCTCCTCATCCTGAGGGATTCCTTTCCTGTCTCCCAGGCCAGGCTTTAACAACGTTTTTCTCTGTGGCCCTAAAGGAGGAGTTGTTCTTTTCTGGGCTGTTGGCGCAGGGCTGGGGGCTCTGGGGGGCTGTTGGCACTGTGGGATTTCTGCTCCAGCAGCAGCTCGGGGCCAGCCTGTGGCATCCATGGCACCCACCAGTGGCACTGAGGGGGACACTGGGGCTGGACCCAGCTGAGCTCCCAGGTCCCAGGGTTCTGTGACTCTGGGGCAATGTGGTGCTGCTGCTGGGTGTGCCAGGACAGGGAGGGACAGGGGTGACTCTGACACCACAACGACACAGACTCTGATTTCAGAAGGCTGAAATGGCTCCTTTATTTTTGGGATGTGTCTCCCTTTTATACTATTTCACACAGACCAATTGGATTGGGGACACAAAGACAAACCTCTTCACTCACACTGGTCACAGCAGAGGGACAGCAAGATTTTCCCTCCCAGGGAAAGGAATGAAAACAAAGTTACAGCTACAAAAACATTTCTCCCATTTACAGAAAATTCCCTGAGAAAATAATTTCAGAAATCCAAAACACCTCAGGCATGAAACCAGGGCTACAGAGGGTTTTGACTCTGGAGAGGGAGGGGGACAAGGGTGCTGCCTCCCCTGTCCCTGAGCCCCTCTCAGGGGTGTCACACCCCAGGACCACCCTGTCCCCTCTCTCTGAGCATCTCATCAGGTCACAGCTCCTGGCAGTCCCTGAGCCCCTCTCAGGGGTGTCACATCCCATCTCCTCTCCCCTGGGTGTCTCACCAGCCAGGTGACAGCTCCTGGCAGTCCCAGGGAGGCAGGGCCAGGTCCCCTCACCTGTCCTGACTGCCAGCTCAGCCCATGGGGAGGGAGATGTCCCTGCCCGGGAGCTCCTCCCTGTGTCGCTCCCTGTGGGATGCCTTTGATCCAGGCACTGGTGCCTCCAAGGCCATTTGTGACACATCTGTCACCATGCACGAGCCCCAGGGCCCTGCACCCCGGGTTTGAACCGGGATGGAAAGAACCTCAGGAATCAGGATGGAAATGATGACTTTAGAGGAGTCGGGGCTCAGAGCATCCCGCCCTGGGACACGGGAGGGGGCCCGGGAGGGAGCGGCACGTCCCGGTGCGGGGCTGCTGCTCGGTAATTGGCACCAGCCGTGCCGGGAGCAGCAGACACATCAATATTCACCCAGCCCTCATCCAGCGGCGCGGGCAGGGGTTGGATGCTCCTGCGCTGCCGCCCCTTCCCCAGCGCCGGAGCCGGGTGGGAGCGGGGAGAGGAGGCAGAGCGCTGCCGCGGGACCAGCACGGCCCAGCACAGCACCAGTAGAGCCCCAGCACAGCCCAGTACGGCCCAGTACAGCCCAGCCCAGCCCAGCACAGCCCAGCAGCAGCGGAGCATGAGGCCGGGCTGGCCGTGCCCCAGGGCTGTGCCCACGGACCCGCAGCGCCGCCAGTGAGTTCCGGGCCCCCGGCCCTGCCTTTCCTTCCTTTCACCCCTGGGCTCAGGGACACCCTCCCCGCCCACTCGTGCCCTTCCCACGCTGTCTCTGTCTAGCAGGGGGCTGCGGGCACCAAACTTGTGCTTGTGTCGTGTATGGGAATTTGCTCGGGTGGAGGAAGATGTCAGTGCTGCTGTTTGCTTGTGGGTCATGAAGGTTATGCTTAGAGGTATTTTTTTTCCTGGAAAACAAACCATTAGTGAAATGCTGTGGAATGTTTTGTGCTTTCTCATCTCTTTGTTCCTCCCAATTTCATGTGTTGCCTTTGTTGTAACGTGTCTTTGTTTCCATATAAATAAGAATCGATATCCAATATTCTGCTCATTTTAAACAAATAATCATTTGATGATGTGTTATCTTCTCATCTGTACATCCATTTGGATTTCTCCTCATTAGGCATTTAGCAGAAAGACCTCAGGTGCTCGGGAGCACCTCTGTCTTTGTTTCATTCAAAGTCAGCAGACGCTGCCTTCACGGACATTGTTGAAAGGATCTTTAGTCAATGGCACCCAAAATCCCTTTCCTTTGCTCCATTTCCTCTCCTGACACCTGTGTGACCCGCCAGCACCTGCCCTGGGTGGGCCACGTTGGCATTTACTGCAAACAGAGTCCTTGGAGTGACTGTTCATTCCCAATGTCATTTTTTTTTCAGGTTTACAGACAAAGCAGAGATAAAAGTATTAACACAGCTCTGACGAGGCAAAATGTTCTTATTTGAAGCAGGCCAGGTTTAAAAACTGACCATTGAAATTAAGTGTCTAAAGTCTCAAAAACCAGTGGCAAAACCCTTGTGCTCCTGGAGTGTGGAAGCAGCTGCCAGACCTGGAGGGATGGAAATGGTTTCTGCCTCTCTGGGGATCCGTGTGTGTGCCACCCTGCTGTGAGCAGCCCTGCAGCGTGGGTGCTGTCCCTGCGTGGGTGCTGTCCCTGTGTGGGTGCTGTCCCTGTGTGGGTGCTGTCCCTGTGTGGGTGGTGTCCCTGTGTGGGTGCTGTCCCTGTGTGGGTGCTGTCCCTGTGTGGGTGATGTCCCTGTGTGGGTGCTGTCCCTGCGTGGGTGCTGTCCCTGCGTGGGTGGTGTCCCTGCGTGGGTGGTGTCCCTGCGTGGGTGATGTCCCTGTGTGGGTGAGATTCCTGTGTGGGTGGTGTCCCTGTGTGGGTGGTGTCCCTGTGTGGGCGGTGTCCCTGTGTGGATGGTGTCCCTGTGTGGGTGCTGTCCCTGTGTGGGTGGTGTCCCTGCGTGGGTGGTGTCCCTGTGTGGGTGCTGTCCCTGCGTGGGTGCAGGGTGAGCAGCACCCCAGCCCAGCTGGGAGCAGAGATTCCCCTCCCGAGCTCCAGGCAGAGTGCAGGGATGCTGGCTGATCCCATGGGATGTGCACGGGCCCTTGGCACAGGCCAGCAGGGAAGGAGAGCCTTAGAGGTCGCTGGTCACTGATCATTGAAGCATTTCATGATTTTGCATAACGTTTATTGTGTGTAAGTAAAACCTCTCGTGGAATTGCTCACAAGGGAGACTTTGGGAAAAAAAGAATTTTAAGATTCGCGTTTCTTCTAGGAATTTTGAAAATTGAAAGGGTACTGAGGTGTCGATATTTTTCTTTTAAAATAATTAACCCAAATTTTCCAGAGGTGACATCCGAGCAAAACGCTGCAGAATCATCAAAGTGTTTGAGTGAAGCCACCAAAGCGTGATGCGAATGTCGAGTTTCATTTTGTTCCAGATGTTCCGAAACGGTGACAGGATTAGAGGCCGTTTCCCAACATTTCAGTGCCCGAGTGCCTGCCGAGGGAGGGATTGGCTGCTGTGTGGCCCCGGGAGGAGGAGGAGGAGGAGGAGGGCAGTGCTGGGGTAGCCCGGTGCTCCGTGTCCCTGTCACCGCGGCGGCTGCGGTGGCAGCCGTGTCACCCTGGGGTGCTCGGGGTGCTGCCGAGCCACTGTGTGACTGTGTTCTCTTCTCCTTGTAGATGGAGGAGATTAAGTTTAAGGACAGAGCAGTCTTCGTGCTGGAGAGAGAGTTAGGGGTGCGAGCCGGGCATGCTCAGAGACTGCAGCTCCAAAAGGAGGCTTTAGATGAACAACTGTCCCAGCTCAAAGAGTCTGACCGGCACCTGAGCAGCCCCAAGCGGGAACTTCCTTATGCAAGTGGTGCAGGAGACGCTTCAGATCACTCGGGAAGCCCCGTAAGCACTTCCACGTGTTCCCCCCGAACCAGCGGCCCCGAGTGGCAGGATCTTGATGAGTGTCCCCTGAGCAAGGGCTGTCCCATGGCCGTGCAGGGGGCCCGAGGCACCTGCTCCGTGCTCTCGTTTTCGTTGTGCCCGAACCTTTGAGATTCCCGATCGAACCTCGCCATGGGAGAGCTTTTGCTTCCTGTCGTTCCGTTGTCCCGGTCGGTTTGGTTTGGTTCTGTCAGCAGGGTGAAATCCCTCTGTCCTTTCTCTGCTCCTCCTCACTGTGCCATGCTCAGCCACCTGCCTCAGTCTGACGGTCTGACACGGTTCTGCCAACAAACGATGCAAATGCATTTCTCACCACCACGTGCTGTCTGTGTGCCAGCTCGGAGGCGCCAGCTGGGCTCGGGGAGCAGAAGCACGAGGCCAGTCCCAGAGGGAACGGGGGAGGCGCCGGGTGCAGGGCAGCACTGACACCCTGCAGCCCCCCAGGGCACCCCAGGAGCCCTGCAGCCCCCCAGGGCACCCCTGTCCTGCTGCTCAGTGCTCTCACCGTCAGCAGGCCGCAAAGTCAACCGGAGACCTCCCAACCTATTCCCTCCAGTTTATTCTCTGCAACAGCCAGAACATTCCATTGGAGTCACACTCCCCCCACCCCCATGGGTTTTTTCAGTGTAATTTTTTCTGGCACCTCCCTGCTTGGGCCTCCCTGAGCCCAGAAGAGCCCTCGGGTCACTGCCCTCGTGCCTCTGATGTGTGCGGGTCGTCCTCATTGCTGATCCTCATCAAGATTTCTTTTGCAACAAGCCTTGATTGTCTCAGTGCAAGTGTAAAACTTAGACCTGAGCAAACCAGTCTATTTTATTCTTTGGCCCAAGCCTCTCCTGCACCTGTTGAATGAGGAACCCTAGACCTCCCAAAAGTGCTGTGGGCACTAATTTGCCTCTCTCTAGTTGTACTCAACCTCTGCCAAAGACCAGAACAAGTCGTAGCGAAGGGGGAAAGTCTGTCACGTTTGTCAGTAGCTGTAACTCCTCTCTGATTCTGAACACGTCTACCTATATCTCTATTTGTTGCTGATTTGGTTTAAGCATTTTCGCTCAGATAAAGTGCTACCCCTGTGGCCTTACAAGAGACCCCTTAGGACCCCATACGGGCCACAGCTTTCTGGAAGAAGAGCTTATTCAATGCACAATTGCATGGATTTTCCCCAATCAGTAATTCAGTAATTTTAGTATTAGTTTCTTATGACCAAGTCCTCAGAGTGGGCGATGTGTCTGAAGCTCTCAGTTCAACAGTGGCATCATTGGAACACGGCCTCTTCGGTTTTGATTTTTTTTCTGTTGTTTCCGAGTTTACCGTTTGTAAACTTTGTATTTGCACATTCGTTTTGTCACCTTTGTGACTCTGTATTTGCATATGCACAGCCATATGCATATACACACCTCTGCATTTGCATTCTTTGTTACATTTCCACTCCTGGCTCTCCATCGGTCTCACCCCGCAGCTCTCCATGGCCAGCCGGGTCCCAGGGGTTACACTCCACGGGATGACATTTTAAAACGTTTGGATCTGGGATAAGGAAAATCTGGAGCTTTGCCGACGTGCTCTGGCCTGTGCACTTATGGGCAGTTATTTGCAGTTGATCTTTGTTTTAGGAACAGCAGTTGGATGAAAAGGACGCCCGGCGCTTCCAGCTGAAAATCGCGGAGCTGAGCGGGATCATCCGCAAGCTGGAGGACAGGAACGCGCTGCTGTCCGAGGAGAGGAACGAGCTGGTGAGTGCAGCAGGGCCGGGGGACCTGGGCCCTGTCACAGGAACACCCAGGGTTTGCTCTGTGCTGGAGAGGAGGGGCTGCCTCCTCCTCCTCCTCCTCAGCTCGGGGCTGTGCCGCCTCACTCCGCTCTCGGCTGGTACAACAATGGATTTTTTAGATGGCATTAGCTGGAATTGTATCTGTTTCTTTCTAAAAATAAGTGCATTCCCCACACTGAACGTTTGCTGCACAGACAGAGTATCTTTCTGTTGGGTTATCCCTTTTCCTGACCCACAGACGGGGCCCCTGAGAGGTGTTTGAAAGACTTTTATTCCATTTCCAGTCTCATGTGAAGGGTGAGACAATACAGATGTTACAACTCACACCATCACAATCAGAGCCCAAACTATTTCCTAATCACAATCCATTATAAGCGTTCCTTGCCTGTCAGCTTTGGCCACACAATGCTGTTGATGCCTTAAAGCCAATCCTCTAAAATCCCCCCTCGTGGGCCCTACAATGCACCTTCCACAGTTCTGTTTCTCCAGAGGGTCCAGTCTGTTTGCAAGGCCATCCTTGGAAACTTGTTTCCAGCTCCATTTCTCTCTCAGCAATGTCTGTCCTGTCCCATGGCCCTTCTCAGTCAGGATATTTTATCTCAGAGTCTGCACACAGATGTCCAGGGCTGTGTGAGCTCCTGTCAGCCTCTGGGAATTCTCCACAAATCCATTGCCCACACCTTCTCATGTAGGAGTGCTCTCTTCCCAATGGAAAACCCCAAGAGTTTTTGGTCAGTTCTGCTTTGCATCAGGAGAAAATACTTCTAGTTGTGATAGTCACAGAAAGTGGTTAAAATATTTGATGAAAAAGCTCCAGAGGTGTCATTTTACTCTTTGTCTTTCAGCTGAAGCGTCTCAGAGAAGCAGAGAGCCAATATAAGCCCATTTTGGACAAAAACAAACGCCTCAGCAGGAAGAATGAGGAGTTGTCACATGCCTTACGTCGAATGGAAAACAAATTGAAATTTGTGACGCAGGAAAACATTGCCATGGTGAGAACACCCGTGGTGCCCCTGGGAGAACAGGGGTGGGGAGCTGGGGGCTGAGGGGGGCAGGCGCCGGCCCACACTGGCCGGTTCCATCCTGGCCAGGGCCCTTCCAGCCCAGAATAATCTGGCATTCTGTGACTCACCTCCACCTTTCCTGCCCAAATCACCTCATAATCCCCGGGAAAGCTGCACCTGTGCCCCTGCCCCTTTTCCAGCTGGAGGAGCAGGAACATCTGGCACATCTGGGGCCCAGATGTGAGGCTCAGCAGAAGGGGAGCAGGAGAGCTGCCAGGCCAACCACTAGAGAGATCTAATGCATCACTTGCTGTAAAGGGAAGGGCCAGACAAGTCCCTAGCAGAGCTCCTGATCATTTCCTCTCCTGCCCTGTGGTTTTTGGATTCTAGAGGCAAAGAACTGGAGCAATAAGGAGACCAAGCTCCTTAAATGACCTTGACCACAGCCAGGAAGAAAGGGAAGTGGATTTCCTGAGGCTCCAAGTTATTGAGCAGCAGAACATCATTGATGAGCTCTCCAAGGTAAGGTGGAAGGGAAGGCTGCTGCTCTCACCTGAGAGTGCCCGAGGGCAGGGCAGAGGGAGCCAGGGAAGGGCACTCGGGGCTCCGGGAGCTGAAGGCACAGTGGGAGCAGGGGAACCTGGCAGGCATTTCTGGGCGTAGCAGGAATATAAATCATCTGTGCTGCGGTGTTTGGGTTAACCCTTTCAATCTGCATTGGCCTGGCATGAGAGAGCCATGTCCTCACGTGTGCCGGGGGCCAAATCTGGGAGGGGAACCGAGCTCCTTCAGCTGGAGACACCACCAGGGTGGAGATTCCTGTGTAACAGGGGGTGCTCTGCGGTCCTGGGCTTGGGGTTTTGCTTCCCTCTTAACATGTTCTCAGCCCTTGGAAACAGAAAACACCAAAATCACGAGACTCCTCTAGAAAATAGCTTTTCTCTCTTCCCTTTCTTTTTAAGCCTGTCCAGTTACTGACATTATTTCATTCCTCTCCATTAGACCCTGGAGACTGCTGGCTATGTGAAGAGTGTCATGGTAAGAGTGGCATTAACTTCCTCCTCATCTACATGTGCTTTAAACTGCTGCTCATGGAAGGCAGGCAGGGTACAACAATGTTTATTCTCCCTTCCATCTGTGTTCAGCAGTGAGCTGACCTGGGGGTTTCCTCAGAGCAGGAGTTTTATCAGCAGTTGTTCAACAGAGAAAAACACAGTGATGGTGGGGAGGAAAGCTTTAATGTGTCCCCATCTCCAGGGCAGCTCTGTCACCCTGGAGCTGCCTTTTCCCTCTCTGGCTGCCCCTGGTTTGTGTCAGCCCCAGAGCTGCCTTTTCCCTCTCTGGCTGCCCCTGGTTTGTGTCAGCCCCAGCAGGGTGAGCTCAGCCCTGCCCCGGCCCAGCCCTGGCTGTGGTGGGCAGGGGTCTCGTGGGGTATTGGTGGGGTCTGGTCGATCGTCCTCAGCCACAGCTGCTGCCCTGGGATCGGCCACCAGGCTGAGGCAGCAGCTCTGTCAGTGTCCCCAGTGTCACCACACCCCTGTACCCAGCGGGCAGAATGAAACTCCTGAGGGTTTCCCCTCTGGAGCTTCCCTCTCTGCACTCCTGGGCTTTGCAAGCCCAGGACAGAGACTTTTATCTGAGTACGGTAAAGTTGCAACCTAACTCCATGAAGAGGAAGAAATTCCTTCCCTGGGAGGGTGGGCAGGCCCTGGCACAGCTGTGGCTGCCCCTGGATCCCTGGCAGTGCCCAAGGCCAGGTTGGACACTGGGGCTGGAGCAGCCTGGGACAGTGGGAGGTGTCCCTGTTAGGGCAGGGGTGAAAGGAGGTGATATTTAAGGTCCCTCCGACCTGGAATTTGATTATTCTATTATTTCCTTCAATTGGAAAAGTCGTTGGCAGCAGTAAATGCTCAAACCTTACTCCAGAGGCCCAGGGAACCTGCAGATCTTTAGAGGAGGAGCTGAGCCTGAAGGTGCAGAGCTCAGAGGCCCTGGAATGTGTGCAGTGGGGCTGCTGGCTGTGTGTCCCTTCCAGAGCCACCAGGGCAGGGGCTGCAGTGCCATGGTCACCCATGGAGCAGCTCCAAGGGGACACCCAAACTCTCACCATGAAGCTTCTCATCAGCTTTATTTTAGTTTGATCTTCATGGACATAAAAAGCAGCTTCTAGCTGTGTGTGGCACACCTGAAAGCTGTTGGAGTAAACCCCCCAGGACTGGTGACAGTGTGGGACAGTGGCCAGCAGGGACATTCCTTCCCCAGTGGCCCCTTGTGTTGGTTAATTTAATTTGCTGCTCTCTGAGAACACCTAACACGTGTCTGTGACTCTTGCAGGAACGTGACAAGCTGCTCAGGTTCAGGAAGCAAAGGAAAAAAATGACAAGAATTCCCAAGGTAAGAGACAAACCCTTCCGTGGTGACTGCTGGTGGGCAGTGCTGGGTGCTCAGAGCACCTCAGGGCCAGGCAATGTTCTCCTCAAGGCCTGAAAATGGTCCTAAACTTAAATTTGGGAGATGTATTCAAGGACATTCACAGATATCCAGGGGAGGTTCAGGGGACCTGTTTGCATGGAGCATTCTGAGCCTTTTCATTTACCCTGTGGGACCTTGGTGGGATGTGGTTGTCTTGAGAGGAGACAAATTTCATGAATTAACACATCTCCAAATGATCTTCTAATGGCGCTGCCTGAAAACACGTGTATGCTGTAAATAATTCATGCTGGAGTTCAGTAACATGTGAAATTGCTGGTTCGGGAAGCAGTGGTTGGAGCCGAGGGAAAGGGAGGGCTGGTTAATGAGGCCTTGGCAGGGTGTTAATGTGAATATTAACCCTGAAATGCCACGGTCAGGTTTAATGGCAGGGACTGCCAGCACACTGTGACCCACAGGTGAACAATTAGGCTGGAGCTAATGAATCTATGAATAAATAATTGACGTCGATGGGAGATAACTCCTGTCACCCTGAAAATCACATCCAGCCCTTCCAGGGAGTCTGGCTGTCCCCAGGGCAGTGTGTCCAGGTGCAGGGCAGTGTGTCTGTCCCCAGGGCAGTGTGTCTGTCCCCAGGGCAGTGTGTCTGTCCTCCAAGGCAGTGTTTGTCCCCAGGGCAGTCTGTCTGTCCCCCAGGGCAGTCTGTCTGTCCCCAGGGCAGTCTGTCCCCAGGGCAGTGTGTCTGTCCCCAGGGCAGTGTGTCCAGGTGCAGGGCAGTGTGTCTGTCCCCCAGGGCAGTGTCTGTCCCCCTGACCCTGCTCTCTGCCAGAAGCCCGTGGTGGAGACGTTCTATGGTTATGATGAGGAGGCTTCCCTGGAGTCGGACGGTTCCTCCATCTCCTACCAAACCGACCGCACCGACCAGACCCCCTGCACGCCCGAGGACGACCTCGAGGAGGTAAAAACACCCCAAAAATCCCTACCTTGATTTTAATGAAATTCCAGCTCTGCTCCATCGTTTCTGTCATTTCTGCTCTCTCATATCTGTTCTGTCGTTCCGTCACCTCAGGCCACAGAGTGAGATATTTCTGTTAAATCTGGTGCTGTGAGTGTTGGTCAGTGTCTCTAAATCTCCTTCAGGAACTTCACAACTTCCAGCCAAGCTGGAAACCTCATATCCTGAGAATTTTGAGTTTATGGCAGGTTTGCAGGTCTAAAAACCGGAGAAATTGGGCAGCCCTTGGGAGATGTGTTCACTCTGAGCCTGGCTGCAGATTTTGGGATGTGTAGCTTGGCCGGCCCAGCTTGGCACAGAGCAGTCAGGTCGTGTTTGTGGAAGGAGAAGGGAATGCTCCCCTGAAGCTCCAGGGAAAGGCTGGTCCTGGCTGGGTTCCAGAGGCTCTGAGAGCACAGCACACAAATGTAACACAAATTAAAGGGATTATTCCATGTATTGGCCAGGGCTTCCCCACAAATGCTCTCCCCAGAGTGTGTCAGATCACTGGACCATTACACAGCTCTGGGCTTAACAAGAGTCTTGTAAGAGCCAGAAATTGCCACTGATGGTGTGCAGCCTCCTCAGGGTGTGCTGGCTGCAGGTGTGTGATGAGATCCGCTAGAAGGGACCTGCAGAATTCCTGACTCCATCAGGAGACACACGTGGTGGGTGCCAGGCGTGTGCTGCACTGCAGGAGATGTGAGTGTCTGTGGGTGTCTGACCTGGTTGTTTCCATCCTGCATTGACACTCTTCCCCCGTTCAGCCGGTGGGAAGGTGATGGACGCACCCAGCAATGTAATTCCATTTCATGTGGAGTGAAATACTCCTGTCAGCCTGACATGAAAGCATTCCACACTGGATATTGGAGGGAGGGTGAGGAAGATGAAGGGCTCCTTTCATGTTGCCGTCACCACTTCTACAACTATTAACTCTGGGCTCGTGTTTTAATAATTGAGTGAGGCTGTCAGGCTCGGTTTCCTTTCCAAATGGAAAACCTTCTGTTGTTAAGGAAAGCTGCATTTTCACCTTTAATGTGATGATTTTGCCTGTTCCAGTAAGAAAGGGTGGCACAGTCATTAGTGTGCTGTATGGAAGGGAAGCTTTTATCTTTCCAAGGCGGGGATTATAATTTTATTTCTGTGTTGCATTTCCTGGAGGCAAGAGCACGTAGGGGACGGAGGGGAAGCAGCTTCAGGGCGCACTTAACCGAGATTTTTAGTGCCGCGCTTCCAAACCGCACTTCAAAAGCGGCGATTTTGGCACTTTTCGGAGAGAACAAACGCGCTGTGTCTGTTGTGCCCGCAGGGCATGGCCAAGGAGGAGACGGAGCTGCGGTTCCGGCAGCTGACCATGGAGTACCAGGCGCTGCAGCGCGCCTACGCCCTGCTGCAGGAGCAGGTCGGGGGCACCCTGGATGCTGAGCGAGAAGTGAAGGTCTGTGTGAAAAACGAGCGCTGCTTTCTTTTAAAATGCATAAGTTTAATTAGAAAAATAAAAGTAGAAAATCAGGAGGCGAAAAGCGGGAGTTTCTCGGCCGAGGGTGCCTGGCACAAAGTCAGCCAGCAGCACACTTTCACTCCCTCAGGCCTCTGCTTTTAAGGATGCCGTGTTACATATGCGTGGTTTAAACATTTTCTTACAGTTGTCCTTAATCATTTTATCTGACTAGATTCATTTGTGGGTGACTCCACTCTGGTAACACAGGTCTCATAAATCTTTTTCTGGGTGTTTTCTGGTTATTTTCATTTGGATAAGAAAACAGACAGCAGTTTTTTATGCAGGGTTACAAGGTGATGACTCCCCCCTCAATACTTTTTGGCCTGGTCACTTCAGGTGTCACAAAGAAAAAACCGAGTCCTCTTACCACTCACACTGAGTCACAGTCAGAAAATACACTCCTCACGTTTCCAAACCCCATTAACAAAACACAATACAGCACAATTATACACACAGCATTCATTCGAATATTTGCCAAAAGCCAACTCCACAATATGCATTTACAGCAGTCTGTTAGGAATTTAATGGCTTATTTTGCATGGAAACAAGGGGCTGGGACAGGGAGGGAGGGAGGGGGACCCGAGTGTCCTTGCTGGGTTGTTCCCAGCTGGCCCAGGCAGCTCCGGGCGCTCTGAGCCCTGCCAGCCCCCCTGGGAAGGGTCTCCGGGAATCCCCCACGGCCGAGCTCGGCCTTCCCACCTCTGAGCACTTCAAGGGAAATCCTGGGGGAATTCTTCACGGGGAAATCCTTGAAAGTAAGCTCCTTTTCTACAAAGAACTGGGACAGATAGCCTTAAATATATAATGCGCGGTCTTTAATTCCTTCTGGGCTCTGAGAGATTACACGACTCCCCATAAAATGTTTAGAAGGCTTATAGCTGAGATTTTTCTGTTAATTAAATTGCCAAGTGCCCCGTGCTATTCTGCCTGTCGGCCTCTCAGAGCTCCCGTGGCACTGCACAGCTGGCCTGAGGTGCTGCTTTTGTTAGGAGCTTGTTGTGTGTTCCAAGGAATTGCAGAGGAATCCTTCCCGGGGAGGGTGGGGATGGAATTCCCAGAGCAGCTGTGGCTGCCCCTGGATCCTGGCAGTGCCCCAGGCCAGGTTGGACACTGGGCTTGGAGCAGCCTGGGACAGTGGGAGGTGTCCCTGCCATGGCAGGGGTGGCCCTGGGTGTGATTTGGGACTTGGATTTCCAACCCAAACCATTCCATGACTCTGAAGGGCTGGCAGGATGGGCCATGCCCAGCTGCAAGGGGGACTGCAGTCAGGAAAAGGACAAATTTGCTGTTTGAGAGGAGAAATGTGCCTGCAGAGCCTTAATTTGTTCCTACATCTGTTCTGTGGAAATGTCATCCAGGAACATTTAGAGTGGGTCGAGGTGTAAAGCACAAAACCTGACATTCCCAAAATGTTCCCAGCGTGAACATCCACTCTGAAACATCAGGGATTGCACCTGGAAAGAAAATCCCCGTGAGCCCAGGCACGCCCAGCTGTGACAGTGGCTGGATTTTAGTCTTTTCACAGCGAGCCAAAGGAGGCACCAGAGTAGCTCACACAAACCAGATCACTTTCAGGGCAAATAATGGGATAAATAGCAGAGAAATGGTTCAAGGAAAGAAAGTGTTCTGTGAAAGTGTGTAGCAAACAAAACAGCTCACAACGATTACATTTGTTCTCCAGGAAGCATTTGTAGGAATGTGGTGTCTATTTAGATAAGCGGGAACTACAAATACAGTAAAAAATGAGACAGGGGTATGAAAGAGACACCAAATCACAGGTGAGGTTCTAAGTCACAGGTAAGGCACTAAAGGCACCAAGGTCCATGAAATGTGCCCGTTTGTAAGGTGGGATCTGCTCTGAGTGTTTAACTCGCCCCGAAGGGAAGCAGAATTGTGCCATAATGATGGCACATCACTTTGCTCTCCTGGCCCAAGGGGGGCCCTGGCTGCAGCCTGCCCTGACCAGCTGTGAGGAGCCAGCTCTGCTTTGCCATTTTGTTAATCTCCAGTTAAGTCTCAAAGTCATTAATCCCATCTCCCAGACTTGGAGTGATGACATTTGATTATTTGATACCCTGCGCTCAGCTGCAAATTCCTTCTGCCAGAGAACTTTCAAAATCATTCGTTAAAAGCTTTTGTTGTTTGGAATATTTTCTGTAACTGCGTTAGGCTTTGTCTTTTGGAGAAAGTTTTTGGGGTTTATTTAATTTATTTTTTAATTAATCTTTATCAATTTTGGGTGGGTTTTTTGTTTCTCTCACATCCCACAGACACGTGAGCAGCTCCAGGCAGAAATACACCGTTCCCAGGCTCAGATAGAAGATCTGGAGAAGGCTCTGGCTGAGCAGGGACAGGTAATGCTGACTCCAGCCCCTTCCCCACCTCTCTGCTGGGGCACCACACAGGTTCTCAGGCTGGTCCCAGCTTGTGTACCACTTCTGCAGACCAAAAACCCAACAACCAAAGAAANAAACCAAAACCCAAAAAACCAACAACTACCAAAAAAAATTAAACAGAAAATGTTTAGGAGAATAATAAAATATTAAATAATTCAATCATTGCCTTCCCAGCTTAGCCTCTTATTGTTGTTCTTGCTGATAAATTATGTTCTGGGGTTTGTGGGTTTTCTATATTCCTCAAACTAAGAGATCAGCTTCCAAATAAAGTTTAGTTTGCCTGACCTGCAGAAATACGTGATTTGTGTTTAGAAAATAGAAATTTGATAGTAAACACATGGATGGAAAAACCCCTTTAAATGCAAACCAGATTTTACCTGAAAGAGTTTTTTAATCACTGGAATGTTTTTATTCCATTTGTCGACCACAGAGCTGTTAAAATTACATGGGCAAGTTTAGCTTAGGAAGCTTTTTTAGGAAGTAATGTACCTACAGTTTCACAGCTATCATTATCCTGTCCCTCTGTGTGAGAGACTCAGTGAAATCCTCACTGCTGTGCTGTTGCTAAACTGCAGCTTCACCTCCAGTGTTGTTCATTTCCTTCCCAAGGACATGAAGTGGATTGAGGAGAAGCAGGCCTTGTACAGAAGAAATCAGGAACTGGTGGAAAAGGTACTCAACTTTCCTCTTTGTATTATTCAAATATTTGTGTCCTGAGGGATGAAGAAGGTGCAATATTCTAACCTGTATGGCACAGCCCTGCTGGAAATAACTCATGTTTGGTACAAGGTCCCCATGAACCTGCTGGGGAAGTTCTGGCACAGCCCTGCTGGAAATAATTCATGTTTGATACAAGGTCCCCATGAACCTGCTGGGGAAGTTGGTTCTGGCATCCCCCTGTGTGTCCTGGTGCCGGGGGCACGAGGACAGGGGCCCTGGGGGACAGCCCTCTGGCCCCTGTTGGAATGCTGGAAATTTAGATTTTAAGATTTTGGTATATAGTAATATATGAGGGGCAAGATGGAGACTTTGGGGTGGAGGTTAGTTGTTCTTTTTTCCTCTTTCTTCTTCACGGGTTTGGGTGGGTCTCTGTAATGGGGTGGAAAGGGTCTGCACTGAGGGCCTTGGGTGGCCCTTCGTTACTGGGTCAGAAATATAAATAATATTATAAATAATATAGGAGTCAGCTCATTACTGGGTAATTAGCACTTAAATAACCTTGGGAAGAGTTAGAGGTGCTCCATTTCACCTCATTTCTCTGACTGGCTGGGTAGAGCTCGTGGCTGCTGAGTTAATAAACATCCAAGCCCGAACACGAACGGCGACTCCCGGGTATTAACCCCGATCCTGGCAGGGAAAAAGAAGGCAGAATGTCCTGTGGGCTGGGACCCCGAGCCCTGCCCCGGGCTGGCAGAGTGTCCCACAGTGCTGGGGACCCTGGACAGCTCTGTGCTCCCGGCAGATCAAGCAGATGGAGGCGGAGGAGGCGCGGCTCAAACACGACGTGCAGGACGCCAAGGACCAGAACGAGCTGCTGGAGTTCAGGATCCTGGAGCTGGAGGTGAGCACGTGTGGCCCCCCAGCCCTGCCCGGTGTGGGGTCACTGGGAGGGCCACAAGGGGCTCCCTGCAGGGTCCTGATAAAAGAGGAGCACCACAAACAGCCCGGGGCACAGCAGGGCTGTTGGTGGCTGCTGTGGCAGCAGGGTGGGATGGTGATAAAATCTTGCATGTGTCCAGGGTGGAAGGAGACACGTGAAGATTTGTTGAGTCTCTGAGGGTGTCCAGCACTTCTTAGAATGGGTTAATAATAACGAGACAGCTCCGTGGGAGGTGTTTTGTAAAGGTTTTAATGAAAGCAAAGGAACAGGCAATACAGAAATAAAAGAAAAATTGAGCTCGGGTGTCAGAGAAGCCCCTGACACCTGGCTACAACACCCCAAAAAGCCCAAAGCGCCTCTGTGCTTGTCCTTAAACACGGAATGATCCAGAAGGGCTCTGTTGGCAAAGTGCCAATAGAAACAGCCCCAGGCTTTGAGAACCTCCCCAAAGATCCAGCCAGGGCCCCTGTGCCAGCTCTGAGCCAGTTACAATGAGAAGGGCATGGAAAGTTCCAGCTTAACTCCCTTACGTGTTCCAAGGAAAACCAAAACCTCTTCCCTCATGCAGAAGCCCCTGCCCGGCTGTGGGGGCGCATCACCTCAGAACGGGGTGGGCTTTAGGGGCCAGCCCGACCCTGGTGAGCCCCGGTGGGTAACCAGGGCATCCTTGTCCTCGCAGGAGAGGGAGAGACGCTCCCCCGCCATCACCTTCCTGCACGGCCCGTTCACGGAGGGCAGGAGCCCTCTGCAGGTGTACTGCGAGGCCGAGGGGGTCACGGTAAGGGCCCCCCTTCCCTCCNCCCTGAGCAAAGCCCCTGCTCCCTGCTGACCCCGCCTCTCCATCGCTCTCTTGCCAGGACATCGTGGTGGCAGAGCTGATGAAAAAGTTGGACATTTTAGGGGATAACGCCGTAAGTGTATGTTCCTTTAATAAATTGTGCATGCTTTGGGGAACAGCTGTCCTGGCGTGGAGCGAGCAGAGCTGCCTGCTTCGGGGCCGCACAGCCTGGCCTGCCTCTGCTCCCGGCTACCAGCAAAGCATTTCCTGCCACTTGAAGGGTTTGCTGCCACCTGAAGAGTGAAACACAGCGCTTGGTGTCACCCTATTGCTTCAGACATTCCCGCTGTTCCAGGGAATGATGTTGGTGTTCGGTGCTTCTGGCCGCTGGGCACACAGGGTCTCTCGGTTCGCTTGCTCTGCCTTTGCTTTGCTGTTGCATTTCAGCAGCTGTGTGCTTTGAGTTTGTCTGATAACCCCGTAGCCCTTGGTAGTGACCTGGATGTTAGACAAGAGATCAAACCAGCAGCGTGAAAAGGAGAAGGAAATAAAGAGGAGCTTGTGAGTGCTGATCCTGCAGCAGGTGGCAGCGGATAACTGCACACACACCTCCCGTCTGTCCTTCCCTGTGCTCTCCTCTGCCAGCAGGGCCCCCTCAGCCCCACAGAGCCCCCTCCAGCCCCACAGAGCCCCCTCAGCCCCACGGAGCCCCCTCCGCCCCATGGAGCCTCCTCAGCCCCACAGAGCCCTCCTGGGGGACGCCACCCCAGCTCTGGGGTAGCAGGAGGGTCCCCACTGTTCCCACAGCTCTGCATCTGGCCTGCCCCAGCTCTCCCTGTGGCCAGGGTGGACACCAGGGGCTGTCCCAGCTCTCCCTGTGGCCAGGGTGGACACCAGGGGCTGTCCCAGCTCTCCCTGTGGCCAGGGTGGACAGCAGCCAAGCTCCATCCCCAGGGCCATGGCACAACCTGGAACACCAGAACCAGAAGCACCGGAGGGTGGGCAGGCCCTGGCACAGGGTGCCCAGAGCAGCTGTGGCTGCCCCTGGATCCCTGGCAGTGCCCAAGGCCAGGCTGGACACTTGGAGCAGCCTGGGACAGTGGGAGGTGTCCCTGCCATGGCAGGGGGGGCACTGGGTGGGATTTAAGGTCCCTCCCACCCCGCCATGCCAGGATTCCCTGAGCCCATCCCTGCAGGGTGGCACTGCCCTGTCCCAGCAGTGCCCTGGGCTCCCCACACTCGCCCTGCTCAGCGTCCCCTGGCTCTGCCTCAGTGTCCCCAGGAGCGAGCCCAGCCCTTCTCCTGCTCTAGCTGTGCTCACCCTGCAGCCTGGCAGGAAATGCAAAGCCGACTCCAGTGCTTTGGTTTCTTTTGGAGGAAGCAACAAAAGATGGATGGAATAGCCAACATCTCAAGAAATGCTTCCCCAAATCATCACTTGGCTGACGATGGTGCATGGGATGAAGGCTGCCTCTCCTCTCCCCGGGGCTCTTTGTGCTGGGCTTGGTCCTGTCCTGTGGAATTGTGTGTTTATTCCCTGCTGGGTACAAACAGATCCAGTGTCCCTTTTCTTTTTGGTAAACGTGAGAAATTTGGAAGAATTACACAGTAAGGGTTGGTAATGAATAGTGACAACGGCTTTTAGAGATTCTGCATTACAATATGAATTTCCTCTGCCTCAGTTTATTGCTCCTCAAACACGTTTAATTCCAGACGTGTCTGACACAGCAGTGGGTGAGCAGCAAGGCCCTGGGGCTGGTTGTGACTGTGCTCTGTGTTTGGTGCAGAACCTGACCAACGAGGAGCAGGTGGTGATCATCCAGGCCAGGACGGTGCTCACGCTGGCGGAGAAGGTAACGGGCCCTGACTGTGTTTAAATCCTCCCCCGGGGGCAGACACTGCCCCCCACCAGCAGCCACCACTGGGGTTCTGGGTGGGATTTCCCTGGCCTTTGTCCCGAGCCAGCAGTGCAGGCACACAGTGCTTCATTTAAATTGTTACTGAGCTCACAAAGCCCCCACACTTGGGGTCAAAGCCCCAAAACCTCCCCCAAAACCCTGAAATTTTGGGGTAAAACATCCCAAAAAAACGCCAAGATCCCCAAATTTGAGACACCTCAAACCCCTGGGATTCCCAAATTTGAGCCAAACCCCCAGAACCTCCAAAAGTGGGATGGAATCCCACCCAAATCACCCCAAACCCCCAAAATTTGGGGTGAAAGCCCCAAAAACCTCCCAAAAACCCACAAATTTGAGGTAAAACCCCCAAATTTGAGGGACCCCCCCCAATCACACCACAAGCCCCAAAATCTGGCTGAAAACCCCAAAATCTGCAAATTTGGAGGGGAAACATCCCAAAAGCACCCCAGAACCCCCCAAATTTGGAGTTAAAACGCCCCAAGAAAAACCCCAAAATCCCAAATTTGGACTAAAAGCCCTCCCGGAATCAGCCCAGAACCCCCAAATTGGAGACCACCCAAACCCCAGAACCCCCAAATTTGTGCTGAATCACCCCAAACTGCCCCAGAGGGGTGTCAGAGGGAAGGGGCAGGCTCTGAAATGAGGATTTTCTCCCTCTGGAGCAGGTGGGGAAGGGGCACAGTGATGTAGCTGGTTTTGCTGCCTTGTTTAAGTGGCACCTGCCCTGTGCTGACCCAGCCCCAGCCCCGGGGGGGGGCTGAGCCCGGGCTGGGGGGCTCAGGGGGGCTCAGGGGGACTCTGCTCTCTGTCCCCTCAGTGGCTCCAGCAGATCGAGGTGACCGAGTCTGCCCTGCAGCAGAAGATGCTGGACCTGGAGAACGAGAAGGTAGCGGGGAGGGGAGGGAGGGGACACGGCCCCGGGGCAGGGTGGTCCCTGACAGCCCCTCCTTGGTCCCCAGGAGCTGTTCAGCAAGCAGAAGGGCTACCTGGACGACGAGCTGGACTTCAGGAAACAGTCCCTGGACCAGGCTCACAAGGTGAGGGTTGTCACGGCGCTGTTCAGGACACCTGGGTTGGCTCAGTGCCCTGAGCTCTGTGCCCTGGGCACAGCTGGAGTCCCCTGGGCACAGCTGGAGTCCCCTGGGCACACCTGGAGTCCCCTGGGCACACCTGGAGTCCCCTGGGCACAGCTGGAGTCCCCTGTGCTCCTGGAGTGTCCCAGGGCTGCGCAGGATGGGATGGGAGTCCAGGAAATCCTCTGCACCCCGAGCTGGCCACAGCTTCCTCAGGGACAGAACTCTTGGCTTTGCGTGGCCCTCGCAGGGTTGGGACCTGAACATCAACTTGCTCAACACGAGTTTTAGTTCTGCCAGAGTCTCAGGAAAGGGCTGATAAGGAAATTGGGTTTTCAGTAATTTGTGTTATGTTTAAAAAAGAATCTTTTAGCCTAGACATTCCCTTGGATTTTGGATTACACCCTCTGTTATCAGAGCAGCTGGAGGTATTCTGGGATGTGCAAATCTGAAATGAAACTGCTTTTGAGTCAGGTTCATCTTTAGCTGATCCTAAGGCATTTCACCCGTCTTTCAGTCCATCAATGAGAGAAAGGCCATATATCCATATATAGATATATATATATGGATAATAGAGAGAGGCTATATATATATATATCCACAAAAGGCATCAAGTTTCCTCTCAGTTTATCTCATTTCTCCAGTTTTATGTACACCTAGAGCACAGTTACACTTTCCGAGGAGCACAGAGTATTTTTGCCTCTGTTTCTGCCTCCTCCTGTCTGTTTGTGTCTTGCACCATTTGGGGGAGCTTTTGCTCCATGCACTTTGTGTCCTGTGGGTGATTTTTAGTGCTTTTTCCACATTCTGAGCTGTGTCTGTAGAAACCTCGGACAGCACACAGGCCCCCTCGCCTGTGGTCTCAGCCCCGCAACACCTTTCAGTGGAATTTCCCTGCCCATGGCAAGGGATGGGACAAGATGATCTCTCAGGCCCCAGTCTGGGCCTCTGTGGTTCCCTCATCCTCTGTCCTGAGCTGCAGTTTGTGCAGCTGAAGGCTCGGGGAAGCAGTGAGTGCAGAGGGTCTGCACAGGGGGCTGAGGGTTATTTGCATTTTCCTGTGTTTTCTGAAGGCACCACAGGCACAGCTTTGCCCCAGGGCACAAATGCAGCCCCAAAGCAGCCAGGGGAGCTTTGCTCTGCCCTGGAGTTCCAGTGGAAAAAGCTCCTTTGCTTTATGAAATTCGCTGCACTTGCCTGTTTCCTTTGTGCCCCTGGAGATGAGGGGCAGCTAATCATGATCCCCCCGGGGCAGAGCCGGCGGGATTAGCGGGCAGAACCACTGAGCCCCCGCAGGGCTTCTGCTCCAGGAGCTCCCGGCTGACTCTGCTGCTGCCAGGAGGGTCCCCTGCCCTCCTCCTCAGCCGGCAGTGCCTCCAGACACGGCTCACGGATGTGTCCCTGAGCTCTGGGCACAAACCCAGGGGTCAAACGGCAGCACTTTGCCGGGACAGGGTTAGCGAGGGGTTGGTGGTGTCTTTAAAAGGAAAAGCTGAACCTTCTCCTGAGATCTGATGTGTTCTTCCCCATGGAGGTGCCGTGGTTTTCATATCAGTTTTCATATCAATTTTCATCAGTTTTCATCAGTTCTCATCAGTTATCCTCAGTTCTCATGTTATCATCAGTTATCACCCATTATCATCGGTTATCAACGGTTATCCCCAGTTACCATCAGTTACCATCAGTGATCACTGGTTATCCCCAGTTATCCCCAGTTATCCCCACAGTTCTGCCCGAGGAGGTGCTGGAATGTTCTCCCATGAGGCGTTTTCCACTGGCTGGTTCAACATGCTGCACACACACACAGGCAGGGAGCTGTTTCCTGTGGCAGGAGCAGGGGCTGGTGCTGCTGTGTGCCCTGCTGGATACAGGACAGCTGGGAAAGGAGAGCTGAGGGATGGAAAAATACGTGTAAAAATATCTGTAACTCACAAAATGAGTCTTTTATGAACCTCTTTCCTTCTTCCCTTTTCCTGTTTGTATTTTCCCTTCTCCCTCTCCTCCTTCCTTTACTATTTTTCCTTTTCCCTCCTCTCCCCAGGGCCATCTCCCCTCCCCAGGAAGGGGAAGGTGATCCCAGGTGTTTGTGGGGCAGGCTCGGCTGGCCCAGGGGCTGTCCCGGTTGCAGAGCCCTGCAGGATGAGGGCAGCCTGCAGCATTTTCCCTCTGGATGGAGTTTCCCTGCCGTCCCCTCAGCAGGAGGGGCTCACCCCTCCACTGCTCCCATTGCCTTTCAGGGTCGGATGTTCCTCACAGACTCCTCACCCCACCAGGGACGAGGTGGAGCTGACAGCTTTATATTGTTTTTGATTAGCAAATTCTGGAATTAGAAGCCATGCTCTATGATGCCCTGCAGCAAGAAGCTGGAGCCAAAATTTCCGAACTTCTTTCAGAAGAGGAGAAGGAGAAGCTGAGGAGCGCCGTGGAGCAGTGGAAGCGGCAGGTGATGAGCGAGCTGCGGGAGAGGGACGCCCAGATCCTGAGGGAGAGGATGGAGCTCATCCAGCACGCCCAGCAGGTGGGTCTGGGGCACCCCAGGGCTGGGGGCTCGGGGGTGCAGGGGGGACATGGGCCCCTGTTGCTGTAGGACACGAGATGAAGGACACGCATGCACTCAGCTCGTCAGGGCAAAAAGAGGGAAGTTTATTTTTCCACCTCGGTTTATATAGATCTTGGACAATGACCGTGGATTGGACAAACGAGGTTGGCACTTCTTCAGCTACACTGGTTAAATTAGAACTTCATCAATTGTCCCTCCTCGAGAGAGGAACGATAAGCAAGAAGAACAGTTTACAGTAACATCATGTTTGTTTACGTGAAAATCTGTGAGAAACTCCACTACAAAAATGCAAACATCAGAAGGCTGAGAAAGATCAGAGCAATGGGCCACCGAAATAAATGAATCAATGCGATTCCAACAGAAGCTGATTTACTGTTTGCATAAAGCCACAGCTGTAGTTTCTAGCACTGCTGTCCGTGTGTAGAGGTGTCTGTTGGCTGCCTCAGTCATTTGTCCATCAGACTGGCACACATCCCTGGGGCACCCAACTGCTCAAGTGTCCCTCACCACGCTGTGTGTCTCCTATCTGAGCTTTGCATTTCTTGCAGACACTTTCCCAGGTTCTTCCTCATTGTTTTTAGACCTGTTGTTGTTCCCGTAGCCTTGACAAATCCCTGAGAACTCTGAAAAACAAGACTGCAGGCGTCTTCTGATCTACAGTTTGGCTGGTACAGGGAATGGCCTGTATGTTTGTAACTAAAGTTACTCAGACACATTCAAACACATTACAGGGGGACGGGCCCTGTCAGCACAGCCTCTCCTGGAGCTGTCCCACGCCAGGGCCACGTTGCTGTAGGACACGGAAGAAAGATGAGAGACTCCTGTGGGCTCGATATTTTCTGAGCCTGGGAATTGCTGAGCTCTTCCCAAGGGAAACTTTTCAACAGTTTTCCCCAAACAACCTTGTGTAAACAATGTTCCTTTCCCATGGCACGAGGTGTTGTTGCTGTTTCTGTCCCTCAGCCCATGGAGAGGTGTCACCCTATGGGCCAACAACGTGCCTTTGGCACAGCGTGTTATAAAAGGGCTGAATGAACTGTAAATAAACCTTCTGATTTCTGCTGCCTCTGACTGGAGTCAGGCATCTTTATTTCATGTCCTATCACGACAGACTCCAAATATTTCAGCAGGCAAAGAGCACAGAAAAAAGGCTTTATTGTCTAATTCTCACTGCCTTTTATCAGGTGTTCCCACACAGACTGAACATGGTTAGGGAACAGGAACGACACCTCTGATTCCGTGGGTTAAACCAGAGAAACACCAAAACACCACCTGGAGAAAGATTGTTCTGAGAAGGGAGAGTTGTTTGCCCAGATTGTTTTGAGAAGAAACTTTCTTGAGAAATTTTTCCTTGGGAAAAAGTCAGCAGGTGCCAGCAGGCTGAAATCCCTCCGGCCCAGAAATATCAGGCCCACAAGGCCAGGCGTGTCTTGGCCTTGGATCACCCTGCACACAGGGCACTGTGCTTTCCTGGCTTTGCCACACACGGTGACAGTCACAGAGGACTCACCCACACCTCAATACCCAATTTAAATGTATTTTTGGTAGAAGCGCAGCACATGCAGTTTATATCCCCCCAAAGTAATGCATCTTCCGGGTACATCTGTATTTGGTTGGTTAATAAATATCTTTTTATTTGAAATCTGACAGAGAATTAAAGAGCTAGAAGAAAGAATTGAAGGCCAAAAAAGACAAATAAAAGAGTTAGAGGAAAAGGTAAGGTCGTGCAGATGGAACAGCTGCTGTGTGTGCACATGACCATTCTCCATTTCACCTGGGCCAAGGAAGCAGCCTTGGGGAGAGCTGGTGTGTGCAGGGCAGGGGGGACAGCTCCAGGAAAACAGCTTGCATCTGCAGCCGTCCCTCTGAGGAGGGAAGGTCACCTGGTCAAATTCCTTCCCTCCCGCTCCCCTTTGGTGCAGCCTGAAAGGAGGGATGGGCAGGGACCAGGGGCAGGGCCATGGCCCCTCGGGGGACAGGGCCACGGCCCCACAGGGGACAGGGCCACGGCCCCTCGGGGGACAGGGCGAGGGCTCAGGGCAGCAGAGCTCTGGGAACCAGAACCAGCTGGGCTTTTGCTGCCTCCTTCCCTCCCACCCCAGCCCTGGACAGGCAGAGCATGGAGCCTTTCCCAGGGGAACAGGGGCTTTGCTCTCCTCCCTCACCTGCAGGTTCATCCAGCTTTCCCCAGCAGCCAAAACTGGAGAGTTTTACCCCAGAAATGCCCTCGGCCTGTCCAGGGACACAGCCATGCTCAGGTACAGCAGGGGCTGAGCTGGAGCAGCCTGAGACTGAGCCCAGAGCTCAGCAGGGCTGGGCTGGGGCTGTCTGGGGGTGTCAGGAGCATTCAGCTGGCGTTCCCCCCATTCCCCCGAGCTGGGGCTGAGGCTGGCTGGGCTCAGGGGGACAGGGCGTCGCTGTCACCAGCTCCTGGGGATTAGATTTGTTTCTTTTGTACTGATAGAATTTTTCCCCATTTTGGAGACTAACCACAGGGTACTTTGGGGTGCTCAGGGGACACAGGGGCTCTCCAGAGCCAAGCTGAGCCCCCAGCTCTCCGACTTCACTTCACACTCCATCTTTCTTCTCACCTGAGAGCTTTGTTGCACTCTGTCTGTAACCACAGCTTGTTTCTCAGTGAAGCACACTGTAAACTCTTAATCTCTTTCTTCTCTTCCATTTTTTTCCTCTCTTCTCTCCCCTTTTCAGTTTTTATTTTTGTTTTTATTTTTCTCTTTAGCTTTCATTCTTTGGTCATAGTCCTTCAGGCCACATGCACAAGGTAAGTCCTCGGGTCTCCTCTGCTCTCTCCTCCTCTCCTCAGAAAGCACCAGAACCTTCCTTTTGCTGTACCAGCGGGGTTGAGGGGTCTCTTGGGCATCCCAGAGAACCCAAAAATGGAGATCTCCAATTCCTTTTAAAAAAGTGGGAAATCCGGACCCCAGCAGGCAAAAACTTTTCAAACAGTTTCCTTCTTTAGAGGAAAGGACAAAGGAAAACTAAGCAGGCTTAAAAGCAAGGAAAGCTCTGGTAAAGCAGGGGAAAGAGCCAGTCTGGGCTGACTCCTGTGGCTGCATCAGGGGCTGCTCCGTCTGGTCCGTGCTGGAAGTCCATGGAACCCCCAGCCCCTCTCCCTGCCCAGCACAGAGCCTGTCCTGCCCCGGGACAGCAGCCAGCTGGGGTTGGGAACATGGCATTGGTCAGGGTGTGCTCCTCCAGGCACTGTGCCACAGGGCCCCGGGGGCTCCCTGAATCCCCTTTTCCCCTGTAAATCGGGGATACATTCCCCTGTTTCTGTGTGTGCTGCCAGAGGTGGCCAGGGCATGGAGGGAAACACTCCCGCTGACAGCATCGGTGGGATAGAGCACAAATGGCTTTTATCAGCTGCAGTTCAGCAGATTATTACAAACAGGACCTCGCAGAAGTTTTGTGGCTGTTACTTTTGCCCCGGTGGGCTTTTCTCTGACTGCTGCTGTTGTCTCCCGTTTCAGCAGCCCCCCGAGGCCACTCCAGCTGCTGCTGCTGCTGTTCCCAGAGGGACAGCCCTGATCCCCAGCCCCACGCCGAGACTTTGCCCTGCCCAGCCCGGATCTGTGTCGTCCTCTGCCTCTGGCCATGGGAGGTGCAGTCGGTGGGACTTCAGTGGGGCTGGGGGGGAGCCCCTGCAGCCTGAAATCCCCGAGGAGCTTGGAGAGGACAGAACTGAGCCCACAGAGAAAGCCAAAATCTCTGCTCCTCCCTCTCCCCCGGCCCCAGGCTGCTCCTGGAGTGCCAGCCCGGGCTCTGGCAGCAGCACCATCACTGATTCAGATACGCTGGATTTATTCTGGTTCCCTGCTGAGCAGGTGGCAAATTGCTTCTGTGTAGAAGTGCCCGTGTCCCGTTTGCGTGCCCCACGTTCACGTTTGTTACCCACAGTTCCTCAAAAGTCTGTCGTGAGAGAAGATTTTAGGGAGTGTTCCAGAGGAGTAGCTCATGAAAAGATGGATATGAATGGAAATGAAGTGGTTTGTTCCAAGGTATTTCTTCATTACACAGTTTATATCCCATGCTTTGTTGAATATTCCACGAGCCCAGTTTTGGGAACAAACGTAAAGCTGCATTCAGGAAATCAAGCTGTATCTTCTTTTTTTTTTTTTTTTTGGAGTTGTCAGTACACCATGATGAGAAAAATTATGCAATAATTTATAATTGGCTGTCCCTGAACGATGACAAAAGGCTTAACACTGTCCCAGCAAAAAGTTCAACCTGGAAAAGAGTGAACTAAAGCAGATTATCCCTGATCCACATGCACTGGGCTGGGAGAGACAGCAAGAGGGAACGGAAGATGTCACCTGGAAGATGTCACCTGGAAAATGTCCTCACCCTGGAGAAAGGGAGCACAAGCCCCACACAGCCTGAGCCTGGGAGGAAAAAGAATCCTCTAGAAAAACAGGTGAAGAGGGGAAAATCCAGAAGAAATTGCAGAGCGTGACTGGACATGGGACCCACAGCTGAGCACAGAAATGTGGGGCTGTGGGGCGAGGCCGGGGAGGAGGAACAAGGCCAGGAAGGAGGAACAAGGCCAGAGAGGAGGAACGAGGCCAGGAAGGAGGAAGGAGGCAGGAAGGAGGAAGGAGGCCAGGAACGAGGTCCTGTCATCAGCCGCAGTCCCACAGTGCCCATCCCTGGGGGCAGGACGGGATCTGAGCTCCGGGCAGGTAAGATGGGCTGACCAACCCCTTCGCCCTGGGATTCTGTGTGCTCTGAACTCCCCCACCTGCTGCTCTCTCTCTGTTTTAACTTGGGTTAAAATGCTTTGGGTGATAACAGAGGAAATACTGGATTTGGTACTGAAGTTACCAGAGTCTTTATGTAAACGTTATTGAATTATTGCTATTTTAGTGCAGTAATGTAGGTGTTACATTTCAGTGTGATATAGTAACAAAGGATGACTTCATGTTTTAGATCAGTGGTCACTCAACACAAAGTTACTGGGAGGTAATTAAATGCACTGTCAGATTTGTATGGACAGCAAGCAGCCATGCTGCTTTTAAAATGCATGTTTTAAATGCAGGAGGTGAAAATAATTTTCATTTTGCATTGAGAAGACAAACAGTAGTCAGAAAAGTTTCTTAATTCACAATTTCACTCACTTTTTTTCAAATTTGTGCTGATAATGATTTACTCGGCAGGCAAACAGGATGGGGAGAGCAGCAGAGAAAGCTGCAGTTGCACAGGGTTTACAGAAGGGTGATTTACATGCCGAATTTATGCATTAATTAGGCATCGATTGTAATTCCACTACAGGATGAGGCTGCCCTGTGGGTCAGAGGGGGCAGTGCCCAGGTAGGGGTGGTGGGCACCCAGGGGTGCCCCACAGCAGGGTCCCCATCAGCAGGCATGGCATTTCAGTCATTTTTCATTCTGTGTTTCCTTTTGGAGACTGGAGGCTCGCAGGGGTGGGCAGCACTTGCCTGTGCACAAATAAATAAGTTGTCAGTTCCCTAAGAGAAATTTTTATTAGATATTAACTCTTACATTTATGGAAGAGCTTTGGGCATCCATATTTTTTTGCCCTGGTTATCTTAGTTTAATTAAAACCCTCGGCATTTATTATAGCTCCATTTGATATTTGTTTATTCAAAGGAAATAACGTCTGGAACGTGCTGGAACAAATAATATTAAATTATTGTTGTCAGTTTTCCAGTGATAGAAGGATGAGGAGAACACCCTGGCAGAGGTTGGAACTGCAGGATCTTTGCAGTCCCTTCCCCCGGGCCAGTGTCTATTCCGAGTTTCCCGAAGCAGTTGCTGTGTTTAACTGGTGTCTGTGGAGCTGCACGTGCCCTGGGGTCGTGGGGAGATCCTCTCCCCCAAAATGCCAGGGACGGTCACCAGCAGCAGTTTTAGGGTCATAGTGGACCCACCTATTTTCAGATCCTCCTCTAACCCTTGTATTTCTTAAAACAATATAGATTCTCTTTAGAAATGGCCTTAATGTTTTTAATTAAGAATAATCACATATTTCCTCCTGTGGGCAGCAATTGGAAATGCCAGTTTCCAGCGCTCAGAGCTGGATGTTCCTCTTTAACCAGGGACAGCAGGTGTGGTGGGATGGGGACGTTTCCCCAGGGGAACCTCCCTCACCACCCAGCAGGACCTGGCCCCGTGAGCCTCTCCCTCCTGCAGATAATTCCTTTTCTTTAAAGGACTTTTCATAGTGGTCAGCTGAACAGTGGGCAGATGGTTCTGTGCTCCTGGTGTGCCCCAGCTGTCAGCAGAGGTGGGGTTTGGGTTTTTCTCCTTCCTTCCTTCCAGGAAGGATGCAGAGGAGAGGTGAGGATGGAGCAGGAATTGGCTGTGAGGATCCTCAGCAGCCTGTGGGTGTGCTCAGCATCTCTCTGGAAATTAATTCCTTCGGGGAATTCAGTGCAGGAATGCACCCACGGCCCAGCAGGGGTTTCCTTGTAGGGAAAGGTTTGACTCACCCCTCGCTGTTCTTACAAGATAAAGGACCCAGAAACTTCGGTGTTCTTTCCTCTGTAATTGGCCAGGTGCCGAGCAGAGACACTGGTGCCTGTGCCTCAAATTGCCAATTTCATCGGGCAAGGTGCCAAAAACCCCACCTGGACCATTCAGTGCTTAAAATACTGCGCAGAATTTCCTGGGGCTTTTTTGGAGACTGCCTTAGCCAGTGCAAGAGTTCTCTCTGCACCGTGTTCGGCTTATATTTCTTTTGTTTAATAATGTCGGTTGTGTTTGTCATTATTAAACTCTTTCCTTTTACAAAGCACGTCCAGAGAAGATGTCTGGCTGTTTTTAAGCCCCTCTGGGAGGCTGCAGGTCAGCCCTCACACCTGAGACATCTTCACGTTCCACTGTGGCCCCGTGTGAGACTGGGCCAGGGCACTAATGAGCCGCAGCATTAGAATGCTAATTGGGGAGTCTTTGCTGCGCAGGGTGACCCCAAACATCCTTGTTTGAAGTGACTGTGGGGGAAGTTCAGGCCGTCCCGGACACTCCCACTGAGCAAAGGCATTCCTGGGAAGGCGCAGAGGGACGGACTCTGAAGCTTTTACTCCTTTTACTGTAAATCTTGCGGGTTTCTCTCTCTCGGGGGGAAGAGCGGTGTTGGGCTCAGCAATAACGAGGAGATTTCCAGTGGTTAATAATTGTCAATTTGTATCAAAGCGTGGGGTGTCTCCGGCGCGGCGTTTCTGCTCCGCTGTCTCGGGGGCTGTGGCAGACTGAGATGCCGGGAAGTGACAATGTCAGTCTGAATTTCTGGACGAGGCAGGATGAGATGGAGGCCCCGGGGCTGGGGCTGAGGGAGGTGCAGCCAGGGCTGAGCACGGCTGGGAGCTCGTTCATCCCACTGCTCATCCCAGGCATCCCTGGCCGTGCACAGGCTGCTCCTCCATTGCCAAATCCCACGGGAAAACACGGACACAGACCAGCTGGGGTTGCCTTCTAAGGAAACCACCTGGTTTATTGCTGCAGGAACTTTTGGTTGTGATTCCTGGGCACGTCCCGAGGGCAGGATTGGGACCAGCCTTTCCTTTATCCTGCCGCTGCTGTGTTGCTGCAGGGATGTCACACACGGCGGGATCCCAGAATGGTTTGGGGTGGGAGGGACTTTCAGGGTCATTTGCTCCACTCCTGCCATGGGCAAGGACACCTCCCACCATCCCAGGTTGCTCCAAGTCCCATCCAGCCTTCCCTTGAATCGTTTGTGCGGGTGTTCCTCTTCCTGCGGGAAACAGAGGAGAGTTTTTTGGAGTGTGAATTTGTGCTTCCCCCTCAAGACCCCAGCGCCTTCCAGCCTCGGCTTGCTCTCCCAAAGAAAACTCTGCCTAACTCTGTCCAGAGCTGGGACTGGCAGGGTAAAACCTGCTCCACCAAGCTGCTTTTACAGATAATCAATCACTTCACCTTTCATTCCCCTGGGCAGAGCAGCTCCAGTTCTCATCACAGCTGAAGGGTTCTGCCCCCTCAGTTTGGGTCTTGCTGAGCTCTTGCAGATAATAAGGACACGTATTTTTGCAGTTTACCAAACTCAGTGTTAGCCTGAAGAATTATTCAGCTGGAGAAATCTATCATAAAGTTAGCTTTTTTTAAATGAATGCATTCTGCTTGTAAATCCTTGTTTGTGTAAATGGCCCCTGCTGTGGAGAGGGTTGGGGTGCCCAGCGATCTGCACTTCCAGGTCACAGAAATCCCAGAGAAACCTCCCCAGGAAAGGAGAATACCTCCGAGGCACGGAGGCTGTCCTGCCTCGTGCAGATGTGTAGAGGCGGGACAGGAGGAAATGCTGTTCCCTCAGTGGCTTTTTCCGCAGCCCATTGCCCCGGGCGGCACTTTGCTCCTTGTTATAAACAAGGATGCTGCAAACATCCCCGGGATGTAGAGAATTGGTGAGGGGAGTGACAGGAGGCATCAGAAGGGACTGCAGGGTCCAGCCTTGGGGACGGTCCTGGAAGGGGATTGTGAATATTCACGTCCTCAAACCAAAGCCACATTCCTCCTTGTTAAACACACCGGGAGGATTCCAGGGGCTGTGGATTCACACAGGGGCAGGTTCTGACAGGGCTCTCCGTGCTCTGCTCCCCAAAAGCTGCTGTGCTGAGGGGCTGCAGGCACCAGCAGGGTGTCCCTGTGGGATGGGGTCACCCAGAGCCCCGTGTCCCTGTGGGATGGGGCAGGGCTGTCACCCAGAGCCCCGTGTCCCTGTGGGGTGGGGTCACCCAGAGCCCCGTGTCCCTGTGGGGTGGGGCAGGGCTGGCAGCCCCGATGTCACCGCGGTGCCTTTCCCGGGAGCAGGTGCAGGGGAGGCCGAGGTGTCAGCCTGCATTTCCTGCCTCACCTGTCCTGATGAACTGTCCCTGCTGAACCGTCCCTGAACCGTCCTTGAACTGTCCCCACCGAACTGTCCCCACTGAACTGTCCCCACTGAACTGTCCCTGAACTGTCCCCACTGAACCGATCTGTATTTGCATTTGTATTCCGATCAATGTGCACAGGAGGGGCTGAATATGCCATGAATGCCCTCTGTGAATCCAGTGGGAGAGGAAGAGGAGAAGGCAGGGAGGCCAAGTCTATCCCATTGTTCTTTGTAGGGACATGAAACTCCACCTGTTTATTCTCAACGTGGGGCATGAGGGGGAAGATGAGAGACTCTGCGTTCCCACCTCCTGGGACTTGTGTGGTCCCAGGTGAGGATGGGATCCAGCCCTGAGGCCACGGTGTTTGTGCAAGGGCTCTCTGATCCACTCTGTCCCATCACCAGGATCCCAGAGCTGATTTATTGTCCCACTGACACCCTGCAGGCAGCAGCAGGGTGCCCAGTGTGTCCCAAGCTGCATTCCAGGCTGGATTGGAGCTTAGCAGGGGATGAAGCTCAGGCTCAGCCAGGCAGGCTCTGTCAGGGGAGAGGGGCGAGCTGCCTTAGACACCTCCAGCATCGCCTCACCTGCTGGCAGCTCTGCTTGAGGGGCTCAGTGAGGCATTAACTTGGCCAGTCCAAGAGCTGCCTGGTGGTTTTGGTGACTTTTCCTCACTCCCCAGACGTTTCCCACCTTTTCACAGCAGCCCAGGATGGTGCCAGGTGCCTCCCTCAGCCATATGGTCCCCTGTGATAAATATAAATAAACATATGTATATAAATAATCATGTAAGTATATATAGAGAGAGGTAAGGATGAAAGTGTAAATATGTATCTCCTTCCACTGCAGCCTTGGTAAGAGGCTGTGCTGATGAAGGTGATCGTTCTTCATCAGGAAATGTTGTGACAGGACAAGTAATGGGTTCAAACTGAAACAGGGGAAATTTAGCTTGGATATATGGAAGAAACCCTTCCCAGTGAGGGTGGGCAGGCCCTGGCACAGGGTGCCCAGAGCAGCTGTGGCTGCCCCTGGATCCCTGGCAGTGCCCAAGGCCAGGCTGGACACTTGGAGCAGCCTGGGACAGTGGGAGGTGTCCCTGCCATGGCAGGGGTGGCACTGGGTGGGATTTGGGGTCAAAACCATTCTGGGCTTTTGTGATTCCTTTCTCACATGAAATTTGATCCATAAAATTTGAGGAATTGCCTTCCTGCACTGTTCTATTCAGCAAAGCTGCTGTTTTCCACAAGCCGTGAACGCTCCGAAGCACAAGTATTAGCGCTCCACCCGTTCCCGTTTTTGAAATGCTTTTGTCCCAATTTTACAGCCTTCTGGAACAAGTGCCCGTCCTTGGCGGGAGGCGGCGGGGTGAGGGGACGGTAACTGTGCCTTTTGCGGGGCGCGGAGCCGCGGGCAGCGCGGGCTGACAGCGGCGGGGGCAGCTCCGTCTCCGGAGCGCTGGGGCACCAAACGCGCTGTGACACCAAACGCGCTGTGACGGCCGCGCCGCGGGGCTGACAGGCGGGGAGGGCAGCAAAGCAAAGCGGCGTCTGGAAAATCCCGTCCTAGCCGCTCCCGCCTCCCCTCCTGTCATTTACTGCTCGCTCTCCTTTCAGGAATTGCGCCTGAAATTCCCGGGGTGCTGTTGTCCGGCTGTGAGCAGCGTCCCGAGGCCTCGGGGGGACACAGGAGCCCCCGACCCGCGGGACCTGCCCTGCCGGGAGCTGTCCCTGCCCGCGGCACGGGGCTACAACGACACCAGGCTTAAGGTCCCTTCCAGCTCTGGCAGCCCGGGGATCTCCGGCCTGCCGGCCGGGCGGGCTGGGAAGGGTTAATCCTTTCCCCGCACGGCGCCGGGGCTGCGCAGGGACAGGGATTGAGCTGTCTCCAGTTTATTTCCAGTGTGCTGCTGCTGAGGGCTGGGGGAGAACAGACACGGAACAGGGGATGGAGAAGGGACGGGGAATGGGGCATCCTCTCCTTTTCAGCCATTGCCGGGCCTGTGCTGCTTCCCTGTGTTCCCCAGGAATTCCCCGCGCTGCTGGCGCTGGGTGTGAGCCGGGAACAGGGAACANACAGGGAACAGGGAACAGGGAACAGGGCACGGGAAGGGTCGGGGCAGCTGCAGCAGCCCCCTCCCTCCCACAGTCACGGCGTCCTTCGTGCCGCCTCTCCTCCCCCGAGGAGGAGGAATTTGGCTCCCTGGTTATTAAACTCATCCTCTCGGAGTTTGTCAGATGAGGCAAATTTTGAGTTCGTCATTCATCACTATCATCACCATAATGTGAGTGTTACCCGAAACTGTTAGGGGAGTATTGCCTAAGGAAAAGGAATGGTTTGATGTATGGCACAGCCTAGAGAAAACAGTGCATTTAACATTTAATGAATTATCTCATTTTTTCCAGGGAAAACACAGGAACTGGCTAAGCCTACTCCAACTTAGACTTAACTGAGAGCTGCTTAACGCAACCCAGCACAACCTATGGAATGGAAATGTTGTAGATTTTGGGATTAAAAATCCCATGTGGAGGAAAGGACCACAGCTGTAGTTAAACCTTGTGTTTATTTTATTCTGTAGGTCCCTGTGCCGCTGGAGTTTATAAAGCTGTGAAGAAAACCCCTTGGTACTGAAATTCTTCAGCCTCTTCCTGCGCTCGTACATCGGCCATGTCTTAACCCAGCACAGGGAGCTCAGCTGCAGGAACAGAAGGGAGGGAGCTGGTCAGAGAAGTGTGATGTTTGAACTGAAGGGGTGCAATGTTTTGAGGCCAAGGTTGTGGATTTTGACATCAGCATACGATTCTACCACGGAATTGATTTAACAAGCTCCAGTTCTACCAGATATCAATACCAGTGCTGGGATTCTGGGATGAGCTGCATCTTTGCTTCTGCATTTCACGCCTCAAACGGGTCCATTTTGAGTTCTACTGAAATACTTCATGTCTTAAAATACTGTGTTTACTGGAAGCCCTTCAGGTGGCGGTTGAGGTGACAAAGGCCACGTTAGGAAGTGGCTTGAGTCCATCTCCGGGCTCTTCATTCAGGACGTGCTCCTGCCTGGTCTGTTCGTGTGTCCCAAATACCGGTTCTGTTTTCCTATTAACTTCCTTACTCCTGGGGGGTTTAAGTACAAAGCCAATTGTACAGGACAGGTCTGTGTGTAAATAAGGGATTGTGCTTATCTGTATGTCACTATAAATATGTATGAAGTTTTGTACATAGGAAAGGGAAAAAGTGGCTCAAAGAATGTTTTCAGAACTGTTTCCTCCGTTTAAATGCACAGATTGCCATCCATGTGCTCCCTCGCTCCCCGGGAAGGGATCCCGCCGGGCTCTGTCAGGAGTTTGTTCCCGGCCCAGAGCAGGGCTGGGCTCTGTGAGGAGTTCGTTCCCGGCCCGGAGCAGGGCTGGGCTCTGTCAGGAGTTCGTTCCCGGCCCGGAGCAGGGCTGAGCTCTGTGAGGAGTTCGTTCCCGGCCCGGAGCAGGGCTGGGCTCTGTCAGGAGTTTGTTGCCGGCTCCGAGCAGGGCTGAGCCGTGTCGGGTCTCGGCTGCTGTCTCCTCACTCTGGCCCCTGTGCATCTCTTCCAAACAGTCCGCAGGCCCCGGGGGCGCGCTGGGGCAGTGCCCGGCCTGGGGCAGACCCCCGGTGCCCGGTGCGAGGTGCAGCAGCCGGAGCAGGGGGTGCCACGGGCCGCCCCAAACCCGCCCCAAACCCGCCGCCGGGTGCGCGGCAGGCGCGGACTTCTTGTTCCAGCTGCTGGAGGACGTGGCTGTTATTTCCAGTTTTCTGCTCTATAATATCTGTAGCCTTCAGTGATTCCTTGAGTGCCTTACATGGCTTGTGGACAGAATTCCTGACCGGGAGGAGAAAATGCCCCTGGACCGACGCCGGCTCCTTCGCAGCCCTGTGCCCCTCGCCGGCAGCGTGGCTGTGCACAGGGAGAGATTTAGCTTCGACTCAGGAAATCGCCGTGTGAATATGTGTATTAAACCCTGTATGATGTGCTGTACAGTTTATAAAAAGGGACTCATGTAAACTTATGCAAAACGTAACGCAGAGAAAATGGAGGGTTTTGATGGGGCATCACGGCGGCCGTGCCGTGAGCCGAGTCCTCTAATCCTACTCCAGAACCATATCCAAAATACAGAACGTTGGGTTCAGTGCTGCGGCAGCAACCGACAGCCCAAAAACAGGGGCTGGAGCGATCGACCAGAGAATTTTACAGATATTTTTGTATTGTGATTCCTATGATATATATCGAGAGACTTTCTATTCCTTTGTAAAATACATAAATTATTGTCAACTTTTAATTAAAAAGATCTGTTTTAAACCTTCAAATGAGACGAACTGGTTTGGGGTTGAGTGGATGGGGACGCTGGGCTGTGACACCGGCCACCCTGGGCGACCGGGAGGTGCCCGGGAGGGCTCCGGGGGGGCGTTCACCGATCCCCGGGGCGGCCAACCCCGCGCTGTCTCTGCCGTCACACGCTGGGAGATGTCACCTCCCGGTCGCACGTAGGGACGGGCACGGGTGGATGGGCACCGGGAGGGGCGGGGGGTCCCTGGGCGGCTCTTAACGCGGCGCTGGGCTCTCTCCGCAGGGCGAGCGGCTGCGGGAGCGCAGCGGGGCAGCGCGGGGTGCCGGGCCCATGTCGGGGCGGCAGGAGGAGGCTCTGCCCGCCTGCTTCGCGGGGCTGGGCGCGGGCAGCCCGCGGCCGCGGCAGAAGCGCGGCGGGATGTTCTGCAGCGTGGAGGATGCCTTCGACAACAAGACGCTGAACTTCGCCTCGCTCGCCGCCTCCGGAACAGCAACGCCGGTCGGGGGGCACCGCCGCGACACCCACCCGACACCCAACGCGGGACCGAGCCCCGACGCGGCACCGAGTNGCCAGTCCCGACCCCGGCCCCGGCCCCGGCCCCGCCGCGGCCGTGCAGCCCCCGAGAGCCGCCGCTCCGACTGCGCTGCCCGACGGCTGCCGGCAGGTAACGGGACTGCGCCGGGACAGCGGCCGGGGGCGCCTCGGGGAGCCGGCCCGGCCGAGACCGCGCCGGGAGGGCGAGCGAGGCCCGTCCGGTTGTCCTCCTGCCGCCCCGACCCGTCCCGTTCCTCCCAGTCCGGCTGTCCTCCTGCTGCCCCGACCCGTCCCGTTCCTCCCAGTCCGGCTGTCCCCCTGCTGCCCGTCCCGTCCCGTCCCGCCCCGTCCCGCAGGAGCCCGTGCCGGGTGCCGGGCGCCGGGCCGGGTTCTGGGTGCGGGTTTGGGCAGGGCACGGTCCGAGGGGCCGCTGTTCTCTCGGGTCCTGGCTGCAGGGCCCCGCCGGCCTGGGCCCCGCTCGCCTCCCCCGCCCCGTCTGTGTCCGGGCCCGGGCGCGCGGCGGGGCGGGCGGGGGCGCGCACGCAGGCGGGGGCGCGCGGCGGCGGGCGCGGGCACGCGCGGCAGCCCCGCACACGGCGGCGGAGGCGGCGGCGATGTCGCAGCCGGGCAGGAAGAGCGGGAGCCGCGGCACGGTGAGCGCTCCCCGCGGGGCGAGGGCGGCGGGGGCCGCGGGCCGGGGCCGCGCCGGGGGCCGGGGCTCGCTCCGGGCGGCGGAGATGGAGCGGGGCGGGCGGTCTCGCACAGCCGGGGAGCGCCCGGGCTCCCCGCCCGCCCCGGGGTGCTCGTCCGGCGGTGCCGGTGCCCGGGGTGCCGAACCCTTGCCCCGTCCGCCCCTCGCAGCCTCCCCGCTCCGCTCCTTTGTTGCGCGGCCCGGCCGGAGCCCGGCGGTGCCGGCGCTTTGTCCCGGGGCCGTCCCGGGGGGACAAAGGCGGGCGGGCTCCGCCGTGCCCCCGGTTCCCCGTGCCGCCGGGGCGGGAGATGTGCTCCGGGAGCGCTTTTATCGCGGGCTGGGCTCGGCAGTGTGAGAGCATCTCGCAGCCGAGTTGCTGCTCCCCGCCTCATCCCGGTTCCCCCGGCGCTGCCGCCCCCGCCGGAGCTCCCCGGCCGCGCTGCGTGGGAGGGGATTCCCTCCTCCCGGCGCCGGCGCTTCCCAGCAGGAGCCGGGATTAATCCCTCGATTGCCGTGCCTTGTGCTTTGCTTTTTCTCTTTTCTCTGGCTCGTGGCACAGTTCCCTTGGGGAAAGCCCGGTGGGTGCGGGAGCCGCGGACCGGCCGCGTTGATGGGCTGCGGGAGCGGGCCCTGGGTGTGGGGCACTGGGGATGGGGATGGGGGGAGGATGAGGGGAGGACGGAGTGAGGATGGGGATGGGGTACGGACGGGGATGGGGTAAGGACAGAAATGGGGTAAGGATAGGGAAGGGGTAAGGATGGGGATGGGGTAAGGACAGAAATGGGGTAAGGATAGGGAAGGGGTAAGGATGGGGATGGGGTAAGGACAGAAATGGGGTAAGGAAGGGGATGGGGTGAGGAAGGGGATGGGGTGAAGATGGGCCCCACAAGGGGAGGGGCCGTCAGGCTCTCCCATGGGGCAGCAGCACTGAGGCTTCTTTTGATTGATGTTATGGGACAAGGAGAAACAATAAAGACTATAAATCCTTGATAGTTCAAAAAAAAAAAAGGAATGCAGTTCTTTAATTTTCCTTTTATAAGCGATGCTCTTTAAAGAAGCCCCAAAATGTTTCAGGGCAGTTTTGTCTCTTTGTGGTGCGGCATCTCCAGGCTGTGCTGCCACGTGCTCAGGCGTCCCTCGGCTGGTTTTGTGCCCAGGCCGTGCTCTTTGTGTTGCCCATTTCAGCGCTGGATATAATTTTTCAAGCCACACCAGAGAGCAGGAAAGGAATCCTCTGAAATTAGGCTACAGCTCCACATAGACATCAGCGCTGCTGCTTCCTAAATTTTCTAGTTAAAGATTCTGGGTGAAGATTCCGCGAATCTGGAAACTGTGACAGTGTCTGGCTTTGAAGTGAGGCAAGTCCTCGAGGCTTTATCTGCCTCTGACTGTGAAAACTAATGAATGGCAATAAATTACCAGGTTAATGAGATGCACTGAGAGCTGAGGGAGGAGGCAGGAGCGGGCTCAGCCCTCGCAGGCGGGGGAGCCCAGGGCTGCCCGGCTCAGCGATGCACCCCTGGCTCCTGCCACCCTTCAGAGAGCTGAGCTCCTCCAAATGACAATTCCATACGGTTCCCCTTGCAAATGTAGGTGCAGAATGGTCTGGATAGTCACTGGACTTGAGTGATTGGAGGGAAAATATTAAACCTAGATTTACTTAAAGCATGGAAAGAGTAAAGTGGAATCCAAACAAAAGAATCTTTAAAAAAACTGTGGGTTTTTCTCCCATTAGAGTGACCAGATTCTAATCAAAGGAGGAAAAATTGTCAACGATGATCAGTCATTTTATGCAGACGTTTTTGTGGAGGATGGCGTAATAAAGTAAGTTAAAAATTTATATTTGCTGATGTAATTTCTTAGAATGATACAGTGCCTTGGGATTTGAACAAGGTTTCTTCCCATAATTTTTTTTTAATCGTTTAATAGAACACAGGCAGCATTTTAGAGTAGTGTCAAGAGAGAGCTACACTGGTGTAGCTGTGCAGCTGGAAAGACTTTGCAGAGCACTGGCAGCCTGGGGAGGAGCACCAGAGGCTGTTTTGTCACCCTCACTTCAAAGCCGTTGCCAGTTAAGCGGAGATCTTTGTTTCCCTTGCAGACAGATCGGGGAGAACCTGCCGGTGCCCGGGGGCACCAGGACCATCGATGCCTGCGGGCAGCTGGTGATGCCGGGGGGCATCGACGTGCACACGCGGCTGCAGGCGCCCGCCGCGGGCATGAGCTCGGCCGACGGCTTCTTCCAGGGCACCAAGGCGGCGCTGGCGGGCGGCACCACCATGATCAGTAAGACCGAGCACATCCTAACGAGCTGCTGAGTTTCCTAGCGAAATACCCCGGGCCCAGAGCCATTGCAGGGGTGTTAATTTACCTTCCTAGCGCGGGAATGTCAGTGTCAGCTGGGCAAATCAAAACATCTCGAAGCTAATTGAAGGTGTTGTACACAGTGCAGAACCCCCTTACCTTGCTGCACGTGGATATCACAAATACACATGTGTATTAAAAATATGTGCCTGCTCCTGCCTCACCTCATCAGAGAGCAAAACAGAAGAACACTTTAACCACCTTTTAGTATTTTTTTAACAGCTTTGCAAGTGTGGGGTTTTTTTGAGTTTCTTGGCTTTAAGCAGAGGCTCCATTTTTGTGTTAATGTAAAATAACTTTGCTCTCTGCTTTGTTCCCATTCCATCCCCAAGAGCCACTGTAGAATGTGACTGCAGGACCAGTCTCAACAGCCCTGGCACAGCTCCCCACCGAGCCCACAGCCAGTGCTGAGGGCAGTGATGGGCAGTGGGAAATGCTGCCCATGGGAAAGGCCCCAGAGCAGAACCACCACCAGCCACTCACGGTGCTGTGCTGGCTGAGGAAAAGACGAGAAAGCCACAACTTGGGGCTCGCTTGTTCCATTTGTGTCACTTTGGGAGGCCTGTTACCCGTGGTCTCTAAGCAGTGCTGTGAGATGAGCTGGCACTGCAATGGCAGTTCCCACAGCAGCAGGTCCAGCAGGGCCACGGGGCCCGGCTGTGTCTGTGCCAGGGACCCGGTGCCCTGTCCCTCACAGCCGTGTCCCTGTCCCTCACACCCCGTGGTGCCCGGTTGTGTGTCCCTGTCAGGGCCATGGTGCCCAGCCGTGTCCCTGTCCCCCACACCCCGTGGTGCCCGGCTGTATCCCCAGCAGGGACGCAGTGCCTGGCGGTTCCCGTGGCAGGGCCATGGTGCCCAGCCGTGTCCCTGTCCCTCACACGCCTGTCCCTGTCCCCGCAGTTGACCACGTGTGCCCGGAGGCGGGCAGCAGTCTCCTGGCCGCCTACGAGCAGTGGCGTGGCCACGCCGACGGCCAGGCCTGCTGCGACTACGGCCTGAGCGTGGACATCCCGCGCTGGCACGAGAGCCTGAGGGAGGAGCTGGAGGCCCTGGTCAAGGACAAGGGTATGTGGGGTTTTTATCTTCTTTTCTTCTTTTAGGGCCGGGATTAACACTCGAGAGACGCAGTTTTTGTGTTCAGACTCAGATGTTTATTAATTCTTGTCTATGTTGCAGTCTCGCAAGTTGTGAGTTCTAGCTAACAAAGTGAAGAATGGCTCTGTCTCTAACACTTTCCAAGGTCTTTTAAGCACAAATTGTCCAATTATGAAATGATACCTGTATTATTTTTTTTTAACCCAAAACCCAAACACCAATGGTCCACAATGCGGATTTTCTTACCCAATTACAAAATACCACCCAGACCCAGGAATAAGAAAGTGAAGAAGAAGAACTTAGCCTACACCCTAAATCCTCCATCCTGCTTTATATATATTACTGTACACTAAAACCTTAAAATCTAACTTTTGCACCTGGTGATATTACACACTTCTATCCAAACTACAAACCTTTAATCCTAATGCTGTCACTCAATTTTGGAAGCCTCTTCCACAGCCTCAGGTCAAATGTAGTGCTCTCTTGAGGGTCAGTGCCTGTCAGCACAGAAAGCCTAAAATTCTCAGCTTCAGGGTCCCAACACAGGTAAGGGCAGAGGGACCCTGGCGGGGTCAAGGTCACAGGGCCTTCAGCAGTGACAGCGCTGCTGTCCCCTGGAACCCAGCACTGCAGGACACACACAGGCAGCCACACTCCTTCCCATGGGACCATCCTTGGCCATCCAGGGGACAGCTGGGGACAGGGACACTGGCACCAAGTTCCTGCCGTAACACCTGGGTCTGTGCCCTCACTTTTGGGCAATTGGCAGCCTGGTCGTGGAAAGGGATTCTGGAAACTAAAGGAGTAGGGTTGGCCACCCTGACACGGGCTGCCAGATGTGCAGAAAAAACACTGAAATGAAAACCTCCAAGAAGGGGCTTAGAGAAGGGAACTCAGCTTTAAGCATTCCGTGGCGATTCCGTTGTGCCTGCAACTGCTGTGCATCCCGAGGTATCCGTGGGACAGGGCTCACTGGAAGGCAGGAAAGTAGACCACGCTGCAGGGATTCATGCATTCATTAATACCTATTGCCGTGTTTGGAACTACATTTGCCTTCAGATATGCTAATGCAGAGCTAAATGTCTTCGGTGTAATTTGTAGTCTTGCAAGTAAGGGTTTAATTGGCCAATTACCATAGAAATTCACAGTGAATTTCCTATTAAAATGCAGAGTGGCTGGAGTAATGGAGCTGTTCCTGGGAACACGTATGAAATACAGCTGTAATTTGATCATGGTTTGGTATTGCTTATTGCCTCTATCCATACAAAATACAGCAGCAATTCATAGAATCATGGAATGGTTTGGATTGGAAAGGACCTGATGGACCTTTGGATTGGAAAGGACCATGGGCAGGGTCACCTTCAACTGTCCCAGGCTGCTCCAAGCCCCATCCAGCCTGGCCTTGGACACTGCCAGGGATCCAGGGGCAGCCACAGCTGCTCTGGGCACCCTGTGCCAGGGCCTGCCCACCCTGCCAGGGGACAATTCCTGCCCAAAATCCCATCCAGCCCTGCCCTCTGGCAGTGCGAAGCCATTCCCTGTGTCCTGTCCCTCCAGGCCTTGTCCCAAATTTGAGGATAAACCATAGGCTGAAACCACCACTGGAGGAAAAGCAGCCTGGGAGTGAGGCACTGAGTGTGCATTCGGAGCCAGTCACAGAGGGCACTAACCCCAAACATGGAGCACAGGGGTTTCATTTTTTGTTCAGGTGCACCATAAAGTTGGGGTTTATTGTCTTTCACCACTCCCAAGCTTTGAGGTCAGTGCTTGTGGGAACATTTCCCCCATCAGCCCTCGGCTTGGCTTCCAGTGTAACCCTCAGCAGCACAACCCCCGGTTCAGCCACCCCTGCCCAGCCCACACCAGGGCAGTGAGTTCTCCGAGGGACAAAGCCACACGTGTCATTTTCTTTTTTCAAGGTGTGAACTCCTTCCTGGTGTTCATGGCTTACAAGGACAAGCTGCAGTGCACTGATGGCCAGGTAGGACACGGGAATGCAGGGCAGGCCACCCCTCACCCTGAGCCACGTGGGTGGTGACAGGGCTGCCCTGGGCACCCTCTGTGTCTTGGCAGATGTACGAGATCTTCTGCATCCTTCGGGACCTGGGGGCCATCGCCCAAGTGCACGCCGAGAACGGAGACATCATCGAGGAGGTGCCGTGGCCACTNTCCCTGTCCCTGTCCCTGTCCCTGCCCCTGCCCTGCCCCTGCCCAGGGATCTGGTGCCCCAAAGCCTTGGAGGGAACAGGACTCTGTGTAGCAGCATGTGCGGGCAGAGGAATGTGCAGGAGGATCAGGGTGTCCTGTGGAATCATCAGTGTCCTCATGGATGTTCACATGTGCTTGGGTTCCCAAAAAGCACTTTGGCAGTCCCTAAGGGATAAGTGACTGCCTTAAGTGATGCTTTGTCCCATTATCTGTTGTGTTTAGGAGTTTGGATTACTTGAAAAAATCAGGAGGTTTGAGGCTTTTACAGTAATGTCCATGACATTGGCAGAAATTAACTCCACCATCAGCACTTGGGAATTCCTTGGTGTCGCAGCCTCTGCTCATGGGCCTTATTTTTCCTTTTGATCTGTAGAAAAGACAGTCTTGGCTCCAGCCTCAGTCAGATACACAAGGTAGAGTTAGACTGGCAGCTCCTTCAGCTCACAGTCATGCCAGTGTCCAGTCTGGTGTGGGAGGAAGGCTGGACTGAAAGCCAGATCCAATCCTTCAGATGGGTTTATTTGAACAAACAGGATAGAGGCTAATTCCCACCTCCTGGCATTTTATCTGGAAACCTGCTCCTCAGCTGCTGTGGAGCATAACGTGACCCCAGGCAGCTCAGAGCTGCAGCAGTGTTTCTGTAAGCTGCCAGCCTGGTGACACTTGAACCCTGGGGACAAACTTGGAGGAGATCTGTGACAAGAATACAGACAAATAAGCACTCTCTAGGAGCAGGGTCCTTTAACGGATCCTGTGGGATCTGCTCCGTGGTGTTGGATAACATCCTTGCATTAGTGCCAGCTGACTGGGAGGTGACATGATACAGAGCAGCACAGAGGGGACAGGGTGAGGTGTGTGCTGGACATCTGCCTTCAGATGCCACGTGAGTGACCTGGGACATCCCAGAGCTCATCCCAGCATCTGTCACCACGGGTTCCCTTTCCTCCCTGCCACATGGTGAAGTGCAAAGGGGCAGGAAGGCAGGAGAAGTGGCATTTGCTGCACCCCGATGACAGTCTGACATCCCTGTGCCCATCCCTGCCTCCTCCAGGGGCTCAGGGGCAGCTCCAGCGGGCTCAGGTGCTGGAAAGCCCCTCTCCCTTTGCTGTAGCTGTGCCCTACGGCTGGGGCAGCCTCGGCATGAGCTGCCATGGGTGAGTCCCCTCCTCCAGAACCGTGGCCTTCAGGGGTGGGGAGCTCCAGAGGTGCTGCTGGGACACAGCAACTCGCCTGCAGCAGCATTTCTGCAGCACAGGACAGGTCTGTGGGGAGCTGGGACACCGCAGCTCCCATGCAGGAGCATTTCTGCAGCACAGGACAGGTCTGTGGGGAGTGGCCCCGCGGTGAGTGGGATGTCCCAGTGGAGTGTCCTGTGTCCCACCTGCTCGGGTGGGTTTGTGACTTGTCCCCCGCCCTCGGGTGGCTCTGGACAGGGTGTGCTGTGTCCCGTGGTGGTCCAGCGGGCTGTGCCCAGCACTGACTGCTCTCTCCTTCCTCTCGCCCCCCAGGAGCAGAAGAGGCTGCTGGAGCTGGGGATTACGGGCCCGGAGGGGCACGTCCTCAGCCGCCCCGAGGAGGTAACGCCGCCAGCCCCGGCCGAGCTGCGGGCCCCGCCCGGCAGAGGGGCTGGGACACCCGTGTCGTGTTCTTGTGCCCGCAGGTGGAGGCAGAGGCCGTGTTCCGCGCCATCACCATCGCCAAGCAGGCCAACTGTCCCCTCTATGTCACCAAGGTCATGAGCAGGGGTGCTGCAGATGTCCTGGCTCAGGCGAAGAGGAAAGGTAACGCACTGACCTGCACAGGCACTGGGTGAACCCCTGAATCCAGCCAGGAATGTCATTCTGGCTGTGAGCTCTGGAAGTCCTTATCCCCTGAGCTGCCCCACACTCTCAGGGTGCTGAGGCTCGTGCAGTTTCTGTGCTAGGGTGTGCTGGAGATAATTGCCTGGAGCTGGGGAGATTGGAAGGGATGTGTTGGAAACTGTGACACTTCCATCTTGGCAGACAGCAGCTGAGAAAGGGGAATAATCCACTTGTGATCGTTCGGTGTGAACTGAATGACAAACAGATGTGGAGCAAGCTCCAAATTCTGACTGGGGCTGGAGTGGGAAGGGCTGGGATCAATCCTGTGGGGAGCAGGGGGGAAGGGGGAGCACAGTCACTGCTTCTCCCGGCCTGGTGGCTGCCAGACAGACACAGGCTGGGTTTAAAGGAAGGCATGACAGCTTGTAGGAATGTCTGCCTGCTGTAAGGAGAGGACAGACAGATCCAGAACTTGTTTTGACAGTGTCTCCCAGTCATCAGAGATCATCTAAAGGATTAGCGAGACTCTGAAGTGCTGGGAGTGCTGGAGGAAGTGGAGCTGTCGTGTGTGGTTACAGCAGCCCTGTGTCTGTGCCCCCCTCATGCCCGCTGTGCTCTGCAGGCACCGTGGTGTACGGGGAGCCCATCACCGCCAGCCTGGGCACCGACGGCTCCCACTACTGGAGCAAAAACTGGGCCAAAGCCGCCGCCTTCGTCACGTCCCCCCCCATCAGCCCCGACCCCAGCACGCCTGATCACCTCAGCACTCTGCTGGCCAGGTGGGTCCTGTGTCACACGGGCACCTGGGCACACCTGTCCTGTGCCACAGGGGCACCTGGGCACACCTGTCCTGTGTCACAGGGGCACCTGGGCACAGCTGTCCTGTCTGCACCCCACACCCCCCGGATGCCATTGACAGCACTGGCATCGCTTGTGGGGCCCAAAGCCCACAAGCCATTGTTGCCCCCATGGTCTGCCCAGCCAGGGGGGCTTTGCCAGCCTGGGGGTGCCATCAGTGCCCCCTCCCTGAGCCCTGCCCTGTCCTTTCCCCAGCGGGGACCTGCAGGTCACCGGCAGTGCCCACTGCACCTTCACCACTGCACAGAAGGCCGTGGGCAAGGACAACTTCACCCTCATCCCCGAGGGCACCAACGGCATCGAGGAGCGCATGTCCGTGGTCTGGGAGAAGTGTGTGGTAGGTGCTGCAGCCCGGGGCTGGGTGGGAGCCCACGTCAGCTGTGCTCCAGGCTGTCACAGGCTCCTTAATTCAGACAAGCCAGAGGGCTGACACTGTCTAGACGCTGCTGCAGCTTCAGAGAGCTGCTAACAAGACACACAAATGCCTTCACGGTGCCTTCAAAGGCTGCTGTGTAGGGACCATCCTCCACTCTGGCTCGCAGTCACCAGGGAGTCTCTCCAGCACTTTCTCCCAAGGGTGATGGGCTGTTCTGTCCCCTCATGCTCCCCAGAAGCCTGGGGAGGTGGATGGGGAAGGTGTTGGAGAAACATGGCAGCACTTTGTGGGTAGGTCTGGGGAGGTGGATGGGAGGGTGTCTCTCTCACGGGACGTGGCAGTGGCCATGCTTCCAACTGTCTGGTCAGCCCAGGCCCCACCAGTGGGGACGAGTCTCCGTGTCACCTCAGGGTCTGCCTGGCAGCAGGGCTGTGATCTGAGGGTGGGATCAGTCCGTGTCCCTGCACGCCAGTGCACGCTTCCCTGCCAGCAGTATCCCTGGGGGCTCTGTCCTGCATCCCACAGAGCAGGTGTCCCTGTGCACACTGCAGGAGCTTGGGAGCCACCCTGAAACCTCTCTTAGGTGAGCTTTGTTCAGAGAAATAGAACTTTTCTCAAGGTGACAAGTGAAGATGATAAATAGCACTGGGTAGGTTCACTTCCAGTCTGTCTTCACTGGGCTGTCCTTAACCCCCTTCAGTGATCCTGAGATGCCTGTGCAGGAGTTGGAGCCAACCAGTGAAGGTCTTGTTTTTCAGAGACTTCAACCTTTGGAGTCCAAGGAAAATAAAACCTGTCTCTCATATCCTTTATCCCACAGGGACAAGGCTCACCCTCACCTGCCCCTTCCCTTGTAACCACAGCCCTGTGGCAGTGCAGACCCTCACCCCCATGGGCACAGGGGTGGGTCCAGCAGTGGCACAACCCAGCTGTGGGGAGGGACTGTGCCCATCTCTGCTGTTTCCTCATGCCCTGCCCAGGTCCCTGGGAAGATGGATGAGAATGATTTCGTAGCAGTGACCAGCACCAACGCTGCCAAGATCTTCAACTGCTACCCCAGGAAGGGGCGCGTGGCTGTGGGCGCCGACGCAGACCTGGTGCTGTGGAACCCCAAGGCTACAAAAATCATCTCAGCAAAAACACACAATTTGGTAAAATATATTTTTAAGCTAAAGATTTTAAATTTAAATATTTTTGGTAAAATATATTTAAATTTTCTGGGGCTGGTTTTAGAGTCAGAAGAGATCTGAAAAGCAGCACATGTCCTTAGCAAGATCGGATCACTCAGAAGGGGAGGAGTTGTCTGTGTGGGTAAACTGATGAAGGACCTTGCATTTGCTTTTAGAAACACTAGGAAAATATCCTTTTATTGCTGTAAAGGGTGGGATTGGTACTGAGTGACCACTCCAAGACAGTTGGCATCTGGTATGGAAATCTTAAGGTCAGTGTATTTGCTGTGGACTAGAAAAATGTAAGTGCTGAAGTGTTGAACTATTGCTAAACTGTAATGTGTATTAGTCATAGTTTAATATGTATTAAACTATTGCTGTCATTTAATATATAATGGTATTAATCTTAATAGAATACATAATTTAAATATTCCATAAAGAATATATAAATAATATAATTTAATAAAAGCATTAAACTGTTGCTGTAGTTTAATATGATTTGGTTTAAGGTTTATTTTCTCCATTCCACTTTGCTTCCCATTGGAATCTTGTTATTTGAAATATGAGGGGTTACTTAGTTCTGACTGATGGTGCATGAGGAGCAGTGGGGGGCATGGTTGGCCTCCTCTTAAATCCTGCAGGTACTGAATATTGGGGTTTGCTTTTTGCAGAACGTGGAGTACAACATATTTGAAGGCACCGAGTGCCACGGGGTGCCAACCATGGTCATAAGTCAGGGAAGAGTTGTCCTTGAAGATGGAAATCTGTGTGTCACCCAGGGCTCAGGTCGCTTCATCCCTAGGAAGACATTCCCTGACTTCGTTTACAAAAGGATAAAGGCAAGAAACAGGGTAAGGAGAGTTTCGTTTGCCATAATCCCTTATTTTGGTCACAATCTCTCTGCTTTAGTGTACTGGGGCTGCTGTGATGGCAAACCTGCAACAGCAGCAGGAATATTATTAATGCTGTTTCTTTCTGTGTGTTGTCATGTAACTGCCTGGCACCTCAATCAAGATTTCTTAGAATTAGAGCTAATAATGACAGTTTTATTAACCTATTAAAATGTTACAAAGCAATAATACGACATCCAGCGAAGGGTTTTTTTTTGTTTGTACTGAGGCAGAGGGAGGAATTCCTCTCCTGCCTGTGCTAGAGAAGTTTCTGTTGCTGTGTTCCCAGTGTCTGCAGCCGTTGGAGGGTAAGGGAAGTACATCCCGTAGGTACTGGAAACACAGTAAGATAAATCCTCCTGTGTGCTGGCACAGCTTTGTAAAGAGACACAAAGATATGCAAATATGTAAAGAGCTTCTGAACAGCTCTGTCCTTCCCTTTCCCCTGTGCTATTGCTATTGTAATTCCACATCCTACACAAAGGCAGAGCAGGAATCAGTAACCCAAATTAAGTGCTGAGGCAGGAGCCCCGACTCTGGTGTGCCTCAGGGTGTCTGGGGTGCCTGGAGGGCAGGATGGGGATGTGCCAGCTCCCTGCAGGGTGGGAATGGGACCCGGAGAAGCTGTAGATGCCCCATCCCTGGAGGTGTCCAAAGCCAGGTTGAAAGTCCTCTTAAGACCATCAATTCCAACCATTCCCACCACAGCCAAGGCCACCATTGACCCACGTCCCCAAGTGCCACATCCACACAGCTTTGAACTCCCTCTAGGGATGGGAACTCCTCCACTGCCCTGGGCAGCTGTGCCAGGGCTGGGCAGCCCTTCCCCTGGAGAAACATTCCCCGTATCCAGCCCGAATGTCCCCCGGCACAGCCGGAGGCCGTTCCCCGCCTGTCTCCCGTCCCTGGCGGTGGCTGACTGTGTGTGCTCCCCCCGCAGCTGGCCGAGGTGCACGGCGTGCCCCGGGGGATGTACGACGGGCCGGTGCACGAGGTGCCGGCCAGTGTCAAGGCCGTGGCGCCGGGAGCGGCCCCGCGCATCGCGCCCTGCGCCGGCAAGGCCGCGGCACCGCCCGTGCGCAACCTGCACCAGTCCGGCTTCAGCCTCTCCGGTACGTGGGGCCCGGGGGTGGGCTGGGCTGGGATCAGTGCCAAGGCTGAGCCATAGGAGCTCCGTGTTTGCTCGGTAGTAAAGCAGTTTGTCCTGTGGCAGCAACCAAGGGACCGAGTGCAGCACACACAGCTCTGAAATGTTGTGCAGTATTTATGTCAATGCACACAGCCTGGTGGGGGTTCTCTCTCCAGGAGCCAGAGCAGGCAGTGATTCAGCATCATTTGTTCTGCAGAAACCTGCCCAGCAGCTTGGGAAGCTCTGCCCTAAAATGACTTCCATAATGGCTTTTAGCTGGTTGGGTCATATGGGTCCCATATTGCTTGATAAATGTTACCAGTCCCCACATTTTATTATATACAAAATTTATTTATAGGAAAGCCATTTATAAATCTTCCAGAAAGAAACAATGAAAAATGAAGAAGTTCAGGCAGATACAGCCATTCCAAAGTGTGTGCTATGCTCATAGGGAGCCCAAAAAGACATGTAATGAAATGATTAGTATTTCCTGAGGAACTGTTTTGTGGTTGTGGCATTTAAAGCAGTGGGACTGCCCCTGTCTGCTCTCCCCAGGGTCACAGGCAGATGACCACATTGCCCGGCGCACGGCGCAGAAGATCATGGCCCCGCCAGGTGGGAGGTCCAACATCACCTCGCTGTCCTGACGCTGTCCTGGCGCTGTCCTGGCGCTGTCCCCACACCGGGTCCTGCTGCCACGGGGCCGGTGGCCGCTGTCACGCAGGAGGACAAGCGAGCGAGCGCCCGTCAGCTGCGCCAGCCCTTCCCTCGTAGGTAGAAAGTAGAGTGATCCCCGAGGTAGCGCTCCCAGTCGGGTTGTGTCCGTGTTCCTGCTAGCTGCTAGGAAAGCCCTTCCCTGTGCATGCGGCACCGCCACGTCCCCAGGGCTGTGCGGCCGGCCGGGCCCCTGCGGGCCGGGGCAGAAATGAAGGCATATCCAGGCTGGATCACGCTCTTCTCCAGCAGCATCCACTGCCCGCTCACATCCAAGGACTTCCCACCCATGGGCACTTCCGTGCTTCCCAGTCAGAGCCCTGGGCCCTGGCCGTGCTCCCGGAGCCACCCCCAGGCCATCTGTCCCTCCCGTGCTCCCGGAGCCACCCCCAGGCCGTCTGTCCCTCGGCAGTCACAGCTCTGGGGTGGGTGCAGCCCCCGTCCCAGGGCAGAGTGGTGCTGGCCCTCCAGGACCCGGCCATGCCCTGGGCCCGTGTCCTGCTCTCAGCCTTGTTTTTTAAAGGTTATTTATACAGTTTTTCAAGAACTGACTGTGAGTCCAGTACCCAATACCAGGGCTCGTTTGGAGGCCAGGTGCATGCGACACACTTTTTTATAAAGATTATTCTAGCCCAGTTATTATATTTAAAGGTGTGCACATAGAGTGAACCTCTGGCCATAGAGCCATGCATGTACCTCCAGGAATGGCCTTCCGTTCCTGTCTGCTCCTTGCTTGGAATAAACTTGGTTGGAAACCACGAAATGGTGGAAGTGGTTGATCCACCCGAGTCCATTTTGTTGTTTTCTTCCTTTTCTTCCTTGGAGTTTTTCTGGGTGAGGCTTGTACTGTGCTCCCCTTGGAGGGGGGAGAGGCTCATCATGTGTGGGCAGTCCCACCCTTCTCAGCCACGCTGGGGGCCGTGCAGCCACCTGCCCCTTGGTTTGCAGATGAGCCCACAGCTCCAGGAGTGGGGCTGCTTTCCCCTGGCCCACGCTGGTTCCAGTGCTGGTGAGACATCGTGACACATCAGTGAGACACTGATTTCCCTCGGGCACTGCTGGGCTTGGGGCTCCAGCTCTGTCTGAGCCCGGCACGAGATAGGGAGCAGGGCTTGTGGTGGCTCAAGCAGGGATCTGATTTATGAGTGGGAGCTCCAGATACATCAATCCGTGAATTAGGAATGAGCCCACAAATGTAAGCCAGGGAGGGATTTAATTTTTTGCTGGGGGTTTTTTGGGTTTTGTTTGATTATCTGATATGACCTACATTTCACAGCTTAATGCTGCAGTGATTTCTACGTTAAGCATATGGGAATGTATTTGTTTGGATGTTTTATATTTAACTTTAACATAATTTCATTTGTTGATTTTTTGTTTTTCCCTGAAATTGCACCAAGGCAATTAACATCCAGTGGAAGGTGTCCCTGCCATGGCAGGGGGTGTAATGAGATGAGCTTTAAGGTCCCTTCCAACCCAAACTATTTACCATTTTATGATCTCTTTTCTTCCTGAATAGGGCTTAAATTACAGCAGTGGAAAATCCATAAGGAATGGGAAAGATAGAAGTTACAGTCTGATGGCAGTGACCTCCCCATCAGCTCAACATCCATGGGTGACAGGGACACCCCAACACCCCCAGCTTGTAAACACTTAGCAAAGGAAGTCCTGAGGTCCCTGTGCTGTAAATTTCCCTTTCCCCACAGTTGGCCTGGTTTGTGCCAGGTCCCTGAGCCAGTGAGGACCCAGCAGAGACACTGTTCCCTCTCCCACATCACCCAGTTTAGGTCCCTCCACCCTCTGCGCCAGCCCAAGGCTCCAACCCTGCCGGCCCTTCCCTCACGGAGGGAGGGTTTGCATTTATTCCCTCTGTCAGGGAGCTGTCAGAGCCAGCACAGCTGCCCCAGCCTCCTCCTAATGCAGGGATCAGAGCCAGCAGCATCTCTGCAGCTCTCCCGGTGCCAGGAGAGGCTGAGCTGAGTTCCACAGCCTGGCTAATGGAGCCAGAGCCTCCAGGAAACACCCCCCCACGGCACCCACGTGGTCTGTGGCCCTAATTCCTTTGGACAGCTTTCCTGCAGGCTCTGGGTCAGGGACACTAAGGAGACGCTCCATGCCCTTGACTGACGGTGCATCCCTGGCTCTGCAGCACCACGGCCACCACGGAGCAGCCCCAGGTTCCCACACTGCTGCCTGCAGTGGGGACAGGCCCCTGGATTCCCTGCAGGACAGCAGTGCTCCTTAGGGACCCCTCAATTCCCTGCAGGACAGCAATTCTCCTTAGAGACGGACCCCTCAATTCCCTGCAGAAAACCAGTGCTCCTGAAGGAGCAAACAGGCAGGCACTGAACTATCCCTGTGCTTATCCCTGGCTTTCCATGCTCACTGTCTTTTTTCTTTATTCTTATTTTGCATGGCTTCCCACTGCCACAGGGCAGGGTTAGATGGGATATTGGGAAGGAACTGTTCCCTGGGAGGGTGGGCAGGCCCTGGCACAGATTACCTGGACAAGCTGTGGCTGCCCCTGGACCCCTGGAAGTGTCCAAGTGTTCCAGCCTGGCCTTGGAGCACCCTGGGACAGTGGAAGGTGTCTCTGCCCATGGCAGGGTGGAACAAGTTTAATGTCACTTCTCATGCAGACCATTCTGGAATTCTGTGGTTCTGTGATTTCCCTCACATCCAGCACCTTGATCAGCAGCAGGATCAGTCGCAGCAGGTAAGAAAGACAAAGCTGGTTAATGAGGGTCATTCCCTGTTTGTCCCTGGCAAATTCCAGTTCCCATGGTTTAGGCACAGTGGGGATGGCACAGGGCAGGCCGACACTGAGCTCTCCTGGCTGCTGTGGGTGTTTTAATCCCTCAGCTTCTCCTGCCCTGTATTTCAGGGCTGTGTGTGGGAAACTGCCCTCACCCTGTGACCTCACCCTGTAACCCTTTCCCCCTGCAGTGAGCAGCCCAGCCTGGTGGGTGCCCTTGGTCCCTTGGGGACACCCATGGACCCTCAGAATGCCGCCCCAGAGGCATCACAGTGGCAGTGCTGGCTGTGCAGAAGGGACGAGCCCAGGCTCAGACATCAATTTGTCTCAGCCTCCACTGCTCCTTTGAAGTGAGCAGCAGCTCTGGGAGCTGTGTCTGTGCTGCCACCAGCGATCAGCACTTTGTGCCGAGCGAGAGAAATCATTCCTGCACTGAGGGGGATCAAAAAGACAGTGGAGATCTCCTGACACTTCCAGGGGCTGCTTTTATTGAGGTCAAGATGCAAAATCCAGGGCTGTGGGGGGAAACACCAACCCCCAGTGAGCCGTGGCTGCTGTGCCCCCCGTGCCACAGCAAGGTCGGGGTCCTGTCCCCGTGCCCTGGCACCTCTGTCACTCCCGGTGCCCCCAGCCCAGGCAGCAGCCCCAGCAGTGACGGCAGCGGGGCCGGTGTGGGCACGGCTGTCCCCGGCCGGTGGCCGTGCCTGGGGCTCGTCCTCACCGGGATCCCCGGGACCATGGACAGCGCCCGCAGCCCCACCGTGCGCAGCCACAGCCTCCCTGGGGAATTAATTCCAAGCGCCGGCTGGCACTGGAGAGGGGACACGGAAACGCCTGGATCCAGCTGTTCCCCTTCCAGCTCCTGCGGCATTTCCTGGCAGTGGTCCCACAGCTCTCATCTCACCCAGCTCTGTGGTAGCTGGGAGTGTCCCAGCAGCCCAGATTCTGGCTGGGTTCCAGAATTCCAGCATGTGGATGCTTCTGTGCTTTCATGCAGCTACAGCTCAATACCCTGGAAATTACACCAAATCCTTGGCAATGTTAAAAATACACATTTATTACTCCACATGTGCAATGGCTTCCGGCAGTATCCGCAAAAACACAACCTTGCTCTAAATTAAATATTCTGTGATGTGGTAAAATTGTCATGCAAGAAAATTACAGGAATGTATTAACATAAAATACAAAGATATATTTACATATATCTGCACTGAAATAATTTTTAAAAACACCCTCCCAAGGCAGCAGGATTTCAGCACTGTCCAGGGTCAAGTCCATATTACTGGTACTTTTGCTATTATTTTATTACTCTTAGACTCCTTTTGGCAAGCTCTGGAGTAATAGAGAATTGGCAACAGAAGAAACATCAGGACCTGACCTGGCATTTGTCTTCTGCACAAAATTCCCAGTGAAGGCCGTGGAATTCAATGAAAACACTTAAAAATATGCAACTTTGCAAAATTTTGTAACACAACAGAGATAAGAAAACAATCTCATGGCAAGTGATTAAAGGAGAATAATTTATAGGTGCTGTAGACTTTTCACAGCAGATAATGGCACACACTGTATAAATCTGTCATACAAAAAAATACAGGTATTTAAATATTTATGTACAGAAAATTCCTGTGTTCTGGCTGTAGTGGAGGTGTAACCCAGAGCTGTCAGTGACACCTTCCAGGCTGGGATGTGGGACCAGGGCTCTGTCACAACTTCACTGTGAGGTTTGCTCAGCAGCAGTAGCCAGGGCACAGCCAGATCAATGGCACCAACACGGGCACCACCATTGGCACCACAACCCTGCCCGTCCTCATCTCCAGCCCAGCCTGTGCCAGCAGCCAGGGACAGGGAACACCCACGGGAGTGGCACAGGGAGAGAGGATCAAACCCCCAGGACTCCATCGTGGATGGGGTGAGCCAGACATGGGACACACTGGCAGGAGCAACAAAGACATTTAGGGCCAACAGGAGAGAGCTCGGCTCAGCTGGCACTGGCTCCTCACAGGGACACACAGTGGGGACACAGCAGTGGGGACACAGCAGTGGGGACACAGCAGTGGGGACACAGGAGGCCCCAGAGGACTGAAACGCTCCACAGGGGTTCTGACAATAACACTGAGCTGTTTCCTATCACTTATCCCTTTTCAAATTGCTCTTTTCATGCCATTTCTTCTCCAGGGACTGAGTGCAAACAGGGGTCAAGGAAACCCTGTCCCCAACAGGCTCTGGTGAGGTTATGCCCAAAATTAGTTATGACCAAAACCAAGCACTTCAGTGACGTGTCTATGGTGCCTCTCCCACACAGCACAATAACCCCACAGCTCTGTGTCCTGGTGCTGTTCTCAGGGATTCAGGTTCAACAGTGTCCCCAGCACATCCCTGGAGATGCACTGCTGGATTCCTGGGTGCTGCCCAGGCAGCCAGGATCCTCCCAGAGTGTTTCCCCTGGGAAGGAGCCATTCCCTGCCATCCCCCCAGATCCCCTCCTGGTTTCTGCCAGGTGCTGCTGAGCTGTTTTTCACAGTGCACTGAAGAAGAGGGGTGCTGCAAGAGGAACAGATGACTGACAGAGGGAGGTTTTGGGCTGAGAAACCTCAGTTCCAGAAGCAAGCCAGCAGCTCCCCACACACACCAACTCCCACCTCAGGGCCCACTTGTCTCTTATCCTAAGAAAAGCGATGAAAACATCAATTACACACCCTCCTGGCCTAAGAGCTCCTGGGTGAACAGGCTGTATCTGCATCACTCATCTATGGGATGGTTTGGTCAAAAAATCCATGACGCTCCTGGTGATTCCAGAATTTTGCTGTTATTTACAGAAGTTGCTAAATAGTGCAATGGAATTTACTGTAAAACCTTACCCACGCTGGTGGAGTAAATCACCTGTAATTCACAACTGCTGAATAAATACATGGTTTGACCCTCACCTGCTGTGCCAGGATAAGAGCTGGTGTTCCAGCTGAGAGGTGTGGGATGGAGACACAATGTGAGCACAGAGCCCTGGGGAGAGGACCAGGCTGCCCCTGCGGAGAGCAGGGGCTGCTCAGCACAACAAAGGGCCAGAGCACGTGGCCCACCTGCACACAAAGGTGAGCTCTGACAGGTGAGAGAAGGTAACCAGGCCTCCCTGGTACCCAGTAAAGAGACTGGAAGTTACTGGGGGCAGGACACACTGATTTCAGGCCTCGCTCACTGACTGGCCACAGCCCCTGAGCTGTCATTAATGCAGCTCCTAACGAGGAACAGGGTGTGCAGGACCCCTGGCTGACACCAGGGACCCCGATCCTGACAGCATCTACTGGCTCTGCCCTGAAAATAACCATGCAGCTGGATTCAGAGCCTTGGCTCCCCTCCTCCTGCACACCCCTAAAGACTTCCATGAAAACGTGTCTCTGCACAAGTTCAGCCACACACCGATTCCCACATACAACTGTGGGAGACACATGTGCCTTGTCCTTGCTTGTGTAAGATCATCCTGTACCATCCCACTTTTCTGGTTTATTCACGGAAACAAAAACCGCAACACAACTGGTGCTGACGGAGTCTGATCTGTTAGAAACATCTCCCATCCATTTCTGCATCAGGAATGCCCGGTAAGGCTGCAGACACTGCAGCCTCCCAGTGTCTGGCAGCAAAGAGCTGCTGATGGTCTGATGCTGACTGTGGTCCCACCCCACATCTGGGGCACCAGAGCAGTTGTGTGGCACCGCAGGGCTCGGGTTCAGCCACAGAAACCAAAAAAGCACTCTGCAGCAGGTTAAACTACTAATATAGTGAAGGCCCCTGCAACAAGAAAGGCAACATCCACAGCTGGAGCAAGGGAAGATTTCTCATTAAGAAGTTAAGACAGGTACTGGCAAATTATATACAGTACTTGTACTTTACACTGAAAATAGAGTCAATCAAAGGGTGAGATACGATATTCCTGGCTTTCATAACCAAGCAGCCTTGCAAAGCCACCCACTCTGCCTTGAACAAAACCTCAGCTGTGATAAACTGTGTCCTCCAAACCTGGACACATGTAGCCAGACCCTCCAACCCATCCCACAGCTCCTCACTGCCTCCAGCAGCCACGTCAAGGAAGAAAATATTTTAAATGCATTTAAATGCATCCCAAATACATATCGAACCATTACCCAGCCCCTGAAGAATCCATGGAGTGCACAAAAAACCATTTATTTGCCTTATATATGGGGAAAGGAACTGACAGGTGACACAAGGACAAGGAGGTGCCTGGGACATCCTTGTGCTGCAGGACCCAAACAGCTGGAGGCTCCCGGGAGCTGGTGCCAGAGGGGCTGCTCTGGTTTGCACAGGGATTTCCCATCCCCAGAGCAGCACTGGTGAACAGGGAAAATCAACCAAAATCAACCTCACACCACCTCTTGGCCTTCCTCCCTGCTCCGTGTCTCTCCCCATGGCAGCCAAGGGCATGGCTTCTCTCCCTGTCCTCTCACTGCATTAAAAACGTGTAGATCAGCAACCTGACATTAAAACAGAAAGACTAAATAAGTTGGTCTCCTCCCCTGACAAGTTGCATAGGCCGTATCTTCCCCCAACAGGCAGCCATGGTGCCGGGCTGGCCATCCATGGCCCGGGAGGGCAGTCCTGTGGGAACTCTGGTATCCTCCAGCCCTCAGGGGAGCCGAGCTGGGCATCCATGGCCCAGGAGGGCAGTCCTGTGGGAACTCAGGTTTGCTCCAGTTCCCCTGACCATCCATGGCCCGGGAGGGCAGTCCTGTGGGAACTCTGGTTTGCTCCAGCTCTCCGGGGAGCTGGGCTGGCCATCCATGGCCCGGGAGGGCAGTCCTGTGGGAACTCGGGTTTGCTCCAGCTCTCCGGGGAGCTGCCGGCGCTGTCCGGGGCGGGCTCGGTGCTGAGCGCACCTGAGGGCGGGTGAGGGCGGGCGGCCTGGCCCGGCGGCCCCGGCCTAGCTGCTGCCCGAGGAGCACACGGAGCTGCACATGTGCAGGGGCGCGGCCTCGGCCTCCGCCTCCTCGGTGGTGTCGGAGGTGGACACGGACTCGCAGGGCTGCTCCTGGCTCTTCTTTAGCCTGTGGGAGCGGAGGAGCCGGGGGTTACACAGCTGTGCCCAGGCAAACAGCCCCAGCGGTGGGCAGGGGGGTCTGAGCCCCGGTGCTCATTCATTGCTCTAGAGGAGCCTATGGAGAGCAAGGAGTCCTCCCAGAGCTCACAAATGCATCATGACAGAGCCCAGGGATCAGAGAACCACACTGAACTGCTCTGAAATGCCCCAGGACAGCCTGCAAGGCTTCAGCCCACACAGACTTCAGCCACGATACCCAGAGCACAGCAGGCTCCTGCCAGTCCCTCCTGCACGGAGCCTGCCTCACGCTCTGTTCATGGACCAAACAGCCCCAGCCTGGGCAAGCAGGGGCTTCAATCCAGCACTTCTGCTCCTTGCTTATTCCCACCAGGGACTTTTCCATCCTTCATCATCTTATGAATCTATTCCATGTGTTAAAGACTTCCACAATCATTAAGTCCAACCATCCTCACCTTCCTTTCCCAAAGCATCATCTGTTAAAAGCAGGATGGGTGAGGAGGTGCCATGGGGGAATGGAAGCAGTGTCACACACACATATTAAATCCCAGAAGACTCTACAGCATATTTTATTTAATGGCAGTTAATAATCCCTGATCTTGCTTCCCTTTGTGGCCAGAACCATTTTTCAAACACAGGCAGCACCTGAGCTCCTCTGCTGATGCCAGTCCCCTGGGGCTAAGCCAGCAGCAAGGTGCTCCTGGCTGTCAAGCACTGTCACTGATTCCTAAGGGAAGTCAGAAAAAGGAGTATTTTTTCCCTAAACAAAGCACCCCACACACTCACTTCTCTCTGTTGAAGATGACAAAGTCCTGCTGGATAGCTTCAAGGCATTCCTGGAGATAGTCATTTTCCTATTGAAGAAAAACAAAACACGCATAAGCAGCTCCATTTGCATCCCATGGCTGCCTGCAGCCCCCAGCAGTCGCAGCTGTGTGCGGGAGCCCCCATCCCCCTGGACCTCAGCCCAACAGCTGGAGGCAGCAGGGCAGGCTGCCACGTGGCTTTCACCAGGGGCTCGTGCCATCCACGGCAGCAGTTTTCCGTACAACGCAGATCACACTCTTCCTGACTTAAACATAATGCATTTATCCTCGTATCCTGTATGTTGGGAGTGCTGTCAGCCCAAAGGAAGCACAGGCAGCGTGGGGAGAGCCCAGCACACAGCCCACGTGTGGGAGTCCCTGCAAAGGCACACAGCAGCTGCTGCCTTGCGCCCAGGCTGACAGTCCTGGGGCCGTGCAGGGACAGAGGCTGGACACACCGGGCTGCCCCGGCCTCTGCTGCTCATTTCGCTTTCCAAAGTACGCACTACTGTCAAAGTTTGGTCAAACTTCCATAAGAGGAATACGTGGCTGTTGAAACTACTCCAATGGACAAATGTTTTCATCAAAATAAACCTGTGGCTCCCGCAGTGTGGCAGCGACAGCCGCAATACCCGCCCAAATCCAGCCTTTTCCCAGCTGGATGTTACCCCAGGGAGCACATACAGACTGGGAGCTGTCTTTGCTGTTATCCCTTGACTTGTTCTTTGCGAGCCTCTTCTTCTTCTTGTGCAGGGGCCTCGACTCCAGGATCATCTCCTCCAGCTCGAAGGTGGGGTCGCAGTGCAGGCGGCCCTTCTGCAGGACACACGACACGACTCACATCAGGCACAGCAGAGACTCAGAAACCACTGCCCCCCTCAGAACACCTCTGCTGTCACAGCGGCTCCTCCAGCCTGAGGGGCAGCCCCTGCTCGGGGTGGGGACACGGGTCACTCCTACTCACGTTGGGGACGAAGCCCGGCTCCACACGCTTCTCACACACATCGCTCCAGACCACGCCCGACAGGTGAGCCGAGGCCTGGATGTGGGCCAGGCAGGAGAAGCGATGCTCAGGATTCACTGTCAGCAGCTGGGGAGGGGAAAACATTGGTGACAAAGCATTGGAGAGAAGAGTTTTCCTGCCAGAGGAGGAAGACAAGGCGCCCAGCAGCAGCCTGCCTGGGCCAGCTGCAGTGGTTCGGCCATGCCAAGGAGACTTTCTGCTGCGGGAAACAGATAACTTCTGCAGGAAAAATACCTAAGAAAATGTTCTGCGGGTACCCCAGTGCTTCAGGGGGACATGGGGGTCCCCTCCCGGCTGAGGGAGCTGCTGGCACAGTCCTGGTGAGAAGCTGGGTGCCCTGGGAGCCCGGCTGCCCAGCAGATGGCAATGCAAACCTGCCGAATGCGCCACCACAGCCGCTGCCAGCCACGCTGCTCCTCATTAAACTGAATCTAATTATGCAAATTACCCACCCAACATTAACTCATATCAGAGGCACTTATTTGCTGCCGGCACCGGCTGTATCTTTCCAACAGCAAACTCACCAGCTACTATTCAGAGTACTCAACCAAGCCAGAGCTAAACCAGCTGCCCCAAAACATCCCAGCTTTCTCCAGCAGCAGCATGAGGAAAGCAGCAGAGCACTCCAGAGAGCTGGAACCCCCCAGCAGCTCTCACAACCCTGTCAGACCCTTCAGCCCCAAAGAACCGGTGGGAGGGAGCAGCCAGTGCTGCAGTGCAGCTCGTGCTCTCCACCTGACCTGCCATCCCAGGCAGAGGTGCTGCCTTTACAGGTGACAGTGATCATGGAGAGGATGGGATGCTGGAAGGCACAATTCTAGCCCAGCTGGGAATCTGTCGCCCCGAAATCAGCCTTTTTGCTTCCCTTGCTAACAAACATCGTGCATCTTATTACAGGGATAATAAATACACAACATACATAATTAATCATAGAGTCCCAGACTGGATTGGGCTGGAAGCTCACCCAGTGCCACCCCTGCCACGGCAAAGACATGTCCCACTGTCCCAGGCTGCTCCAAGACCCAGTGTCCAACCTGGCCTTGGGCACTGCCAGGGATCCAGGGGCAGCCACAGCCCTGTGCCAGAGCCTCCTCATTCTCCCAGGGAACAATTCCTGCCCAATCTCCCATCCAGCCCTGCCCTGTGGCAGTGGGAAGCCATTCCCTGTGTCCTGTCCCTACACATCTTGTCCCAAGTCCCTTTCCAGCTTTCTCCTGGAGCCCCTTTAGGCCTTAAGAAAAGGGCTTTAAGGCCTCCCTGGAGCCTTCTCTTCTCAACGCTTAATATTCCTAACTCTCCCAGCCTGTCTTCCGTATATTATAATTATTACTCTTATTATTCATTGTTTTTTAATATGCTGACAATTTTCCAGCTAGTCCTGCCTGCACAGTAGCTGGCATCCAACCCAAACCCAGCCCAGACAGACAATTGACCCCACAATTCACCCAGCTCCACCCCAGAAGGGCCATTCACCTTCCGCAGCAGCGCGACCATTTCCTTGGACCAGGCTGAGGAGTACTGAACGCTGACGGTGCTGAAGAGCTGCACCAGGGACTCCACGGGGTTGCTGGAGTGGATGTCGTACGGCCTCTGGGGACAAGAGCACAAAGGTGAGGCGTCCCCTGTCCCTCTGGGCCAGCCAGGGCACACGAGCCGCGGGCCGGGACGGCCGGAGCCCTACCCAGCCCCGCAGCAGCTCGTAGGCCATGATCCCCAGAGACCACCAGTCCACCTCGAAGGAATAGCCCGTCCCGCCGCTCAGGAAGGAATGGAAAATCTCCGGGGCTGAGCAGAGAGGGACAACAGGAAACAGGTTATTATTGATGTTCTCTGTTCCAGTATTCCATGTAAGTCAGTGCACAGCGCTTACGGTGATTGTTCTGCACGGCTGCCCGAGGGGAGGCTGTGTGAGCCAGGGGAGCAGCAGCAGCCCTGCGCCTGCCCTCACTGGGAGCTGGGATGTCAGCCACCTGCAGGGACAGCCCTCCCAGCACAGCACAGCACGACCATGGGGCCCCGGAGACACCGAGTGCAGGGCTGGAGCCAGAGAGGGATGGGGAGGGCAGGAGGAGGAGGCGGGATGGGATGGGGAGGGCAGGAGGAGGAGGCGGGATGGGATGGGGTGAGGAGGGCAGGAGGAGGAGGCTGGATGGGATGAGGAGGGCAGGGTGGGATGGAGGGGACTGGGCAGGATGGAATGCAGAGGGCAGGACAGGACAGGACAGGATGGGGTGACATCAGATGCCCTCACACTGGGAGTTCTCTTCTCTAACAATCAGGCTCTGCTGAAGGACTTGAGCACGAGCACCAATGTCCCAAATAACCTGGATGGCCCTGCCCCAGCCAGGGCCCGTTGGGCAGCGTGTGCTGAGCACTCAAAACGTGACACAGGCACGAGAGCAGCCGTTGTTTCTTACCCATGTACGGCTTTGTCCCAGCCAATGCTGTCGCTCTTTCACCGTCCCTAATGATTGTTGCAATATTAAAATCTGTTAAATGGGCATGACCTTAAATAAAGACACATTTTAAGAAGAAATTAATGGCAGTGCAGTGGCAATGCAGAGTCAGAACACATTTGTTTCCTAAGCTTCTGCCCTCAGACAGGTTAGGTAGCACAGACACGGGCAGGTCAGGGTCAGATCCCATGGAATGGCCACAAGAGGTCCCAAACGTTTCCCAGGATTTGGGCTGGCCAGGTGATTAAAGGGTAGGGAGCTTTGGGTCTTGATTTTAAAGCACACTTGGAGCTAGCCAGTAACCCCCAGCAGCTTCAACTGGCCAGAACCTACAGGAGTGAAAAAGACACCAGGGAAACACTACCACAGAACCACAGAATGTTTGGGTTGCAAGGGGCTTAAAGATCAGCTTGTTCCAGGCTCCTGCCATGGAGCTGCCACTAGATGTGGATGTTCCAAGGCACTGAAGCCGCTGAACTGCAATGACTCCCCATTCCCAGGGCTGAAGCAGGGCTGCTGACCACAGCACACTGGACAGGCCAGCTGGGTGATCCTCCCCACGATAAAAAGCACAGGGATGTTCAGCCAAACATGATCCAGTAAAAGCAGAGCAGCTTTTCCCACACTTTCCCCTGGTAAAAAGATGCCCAGTACCCAGGAATATAAGGATTCTGTCCCTGGAATGAATGAGGGAGCAAACAAAGAGGAGCAGAGTGATCCTACCTTGTTCATCAAGGAGGATGTTGTCTGGTTTTACATCTCTGGGAAAAGAAGGAAGATTACAGCAGATGGGATCTCAGTAAGACCAGGGATGAGACTCATGACAAAAATTCTGCAGTTATTTATCTATCAAATATTAGGAACAAATACAACAACAATATTCTAACATGAGGCAAGCCCCTTTATGATGGACTAGAAATACACCTTTCCTGGGCAACTTGGTGAAAAACTGGAGGCATTAGACTTGTTCAGGCCTCATCCCCAAGGAAAAGGAATAACAGTACTGGGGATGTTTGTGCGAAGCCCTGGATGGCTTTAACACCTGCCCTGAAATGTTCAGCCCCCAGTGAAGCCTCAGACTCCCTCTGAGTGGTGGGGGCAGGACCAGCAGCCAGAAGGTGGCCAGGATGAGCCAGCCCAAGGCCAGCAGGGGCAGGACCCCCAGGCCCCAGAGCAGCAGCAGCAGAGCCCTGGAGTTACCTGTGGATGATGTGCTGACTCCGCAGGTAGTCCAGAGCCAGGGCCATCTCACAGATGTACAGTTTGACTGTCTCCTCGGTGAACTGAACGTTCTGCTGCAGGTGATAGCGCAGGTCACCCCCCAGCAGCAGGTCCACCACCATGAACATGTCCTCCTCGTCCTGGAAGGAATACCTGTGGGAGCAGGGAGCGGCTCAGCCTCATGGGGCTCACAAGCCCAGCCAGTCTTCTCCCCTCTCCCATTCCACAGCTCCTGGGAGAACTGCAATGGTCCCACCATGGGCACAGAGTCCCAGAACCGTTTGTGCTGGAAAACTTCCCTCAGACCATCCAGTCCAACCATTCCCAGCACTGCCAAGGCCACCAGTGCCATGTACCCAGCTGCCACAACCACATGACCCCTCCAGGGATGGGGACACCACAACTCCCCCAGGCCACTGTGCCAGGGCTGGGCAGCCCTTTTGGATAGAAAATTTTCCCAAATATCCACCCAGACCCTTCCCTGGCCCAGCCTGAGGCCGTTCCCTCTCCTCCTGTCCCTGTTCCCTGGGAGCAGAGCCCGACCCCCCCGGCTGTCCCCCCCTGGCAGGGACTTGTGCAGAGCCACAAGGTCCCCTCTGAGCCTCCTTTTCTCCAGGCTCAGCCCCTTCCCAGCTCCCTCAGCCCTTCCTGGGGCTCCAGACCCTTCCCAGCTCCGTTCCCTGCCCTGGACACGCTCCAGACCCTCAAGGTCCTTGCAGTGATGGGCCCAAAACTGAAGATGTAACTTTGCTGCTTTCATCTTTGCAATCATGCAAGTCCAGCTCAAGATGCGCACTTGTTTTTTAAATCAATTCCTACACTAAGCAATGCTTCCCTGGAAGAGATGTTCCCTGCTCACCCCGTCACTGTCCCTGAGCAGCTGTGCCATGTCAGCCCACCAGCACAGAGCTCAGGCTCTGCCAGCCAGACACTTCAGAGAAACTTTATATTTTCAACTGCAAACAATCTCATAAAACCTACTTAAAATATCTCAGCCTATCTTGAAGATGAATTGGAAAACACAACTGCTAATTTAACCAGATAAACCAGAAAAAGAGATTTATATTTACTGTGGAGTAAACCGCCTCTCTAAATCTGCCGTGGGTCCCACGGGAGACTGACAGCAGTGGGGATACACCAAAACAACGCTCATTGTTATATTTGGTGACTGCACTTCCAAGGCAAGAGTATGTGGGATTGTATAATACTTATGAATCACTCACTTCTGCTCCTATCTTAAATGTAGGTTTATTCTAAAACTATGAGCTGAAAGGGTTTGCTATGAGAGCAAGTTCTCTCCGGAATTTCATTGCTTGTTGGGAAAAAACATTTGCAATTGCTAAGAAACTGAAAAATATCAATATTAACTCAGTTGGCTATTCAGGAGCAATGGATCAACAAAACAAATGTGGCATATCACCCACTTGCGTTACTTTGGGTATAAAACTTCCTCAAGTTTTAGAAGTCTCCCCCTCCCTGCCAGCCTGGCACAGATCCTGGAGTGGGAGGGGACCCTTCCCTGGGCAGGAAGGCTGGGAAAAGACAGAGCACCTGGAGCAGCAGGTCCCAAGGCCGGCACCTAGGGCTCACCCCAAACTAACCAACCACCCTGGAATATAATGCTCTGCTTTCTAAAACTGTACATTAGCTTTTCCTGCAAAATTTGATAATGACGTGTCTGAGCTCCAAAGAAATGTGTTTTATTTGGGCAGTGAGCATGGTGCAAAGCACACCGAGGGGTGCTGGTGGGCTGAGGGGTGGATGTGGTTGTAGGGCAGAGGAGACAGACTGCACCCTTTGGTACCGGCAGTGCCCAGACAGGACACATTTCACAGGCATTGCCAACTCAAGCTATTTGTTAGCTTAAGTTTCAACCTTGTTTTAAGAGTGTTTCTTAAAACTAGGCCCTAAACTGTTGCTCAGTAATGAGGATATTTCTGTCAGTGCACACACAGCGAAGTCATTACTGAGCAACTTGAATTGTCACTGTTTGTAGTGATCTGCTGTTGGAAAAGCTACGGGAGCCCTTGCTATCATGAGGTGTGTGGATCCATGGGCCCTGGAGGCGCAGGGGGGAAGCTGCTCACCAGAGATTCACCAGGAACACGTGCTCGATCTCCTGCAGGATCTCCAGCTCTCTGAAGACGTTGCGCACCTCGTCCCTCTCGATGCACTGCTGCTTGTTCATGTACTTCATGGCGTACATCTTCTCCGTGTCCCTCTTCTGCACGATGCACACCTGGGCGGGGAGGGGGAAAGACAGTCAGGAATGTGTTCCACATCCTCATCTGCTGCTGTGGGAGCTGAGACCCGCTCTGCTCAGCGCCTCAATCCCTCAAACATCCCTCATCCCTAGGCCGAGACTCGGCCCCTACGGACAGCACCATCCCTGCTCCCAGCGCCGTGCCGGCTGGGGAGTGCACGGGCTTTGCTCCAGCCCGCTGGCCATCGGTAACTGCAGCTGCCTCCAGGGCACGACGGCCGGCTCCGGAGAGCTTTCCAAAGGGAGAGCTTTTCCTACAATTGTGCCTGGGAGCTGTGCGAGGGACCTTTGGGTTCGCAGTCTGTGGATGGAAAGCGGCGCCAGGCACACCTTCCAGCCTGGGCTCCCCGCTGCTCACAGCCGCTGCTGCCCAGCTCCGCAGGGCGGGCCTGACCTGCCCCGGGCATCCCTGCGCTCTGCAAGGGGAAACGAACCCCTTTTGGTCAGCAAAAAGAGACTAAAACGCAAATTTGTTACTACAACAACAAGCAGAGAGGGATGCCCCGGGAGTGTCCCGGAGCCCGCTGGGCTGCCCGGGGCGCCTCCCCCGGCCCCGCTAATGGCACCGCAATTACCGCGGTGACTGTTCTTGAGAGAGCTAATTAGCTATCACGGTAACTATTTTTAAATGAACTACTGGCGCGTCTACATCTGCTATAGTTACGTCTGCCCTCTGTTAATTATCAGACATGCCGGTAATTAGGATGCTCTGGGTACGTTCCCTGGGCAGTTCGGGCCCGGCCGGGGCGCGGGCGGCTCCAGGCAGGGAGCGGGTCCCGCTCACACCGTGCGGAACAAGGGAAGGGAAGGGCTGTGGATGGATGGCAGGGCACCGCAGACAGGTGGGAGCCGCGAACGCTCCGCGCCTCTCAACGCTGCCATTAATAACCATTTGCAAGTGCTAATGGTGCTCGCTATAATATCATCAAGGACACGCTGCCGCAAGGAGGTGACAAAATAATGGGTGGTTATCGTTAGCCTGATAAACCCCCCAATTAGCGATGCACAGGAATTACCAGGAGAGTAATTACAATTACGGTGAGAGCTGAAAATCAGCTGTTGCCATAACTCTGCACACCTCGGAGCTCACATTAAGGGCACTTCGTGGGCAGAGTGACCTGAGCTGTTTCTCTGTGTCTGCACCCCTCCGGTGCCCATGGGCGAGCAGAGCCCATCAACTCCAGCTCCCAGGGACCATTCCAGGTACAAAACATAAGGGAAAACCTTCTTCATGCAAACCTAATAATAATGATAAACCACCTACCACAATGCACACCACCAGCAGGATCCAGCCCCTGCCTAGAGCAGGCTGAATTGGTTGTACGTTCAATAAACCAGGCAAAAAAACCTTTATATTTTAAAAATTCTTTGAGAAGCAAAGCCCTAACAATTTTCCTTGAAAATTATGGTCATTGCTGTAGAACCACTCTGAAAACAATCCTCTGGGTAACTGCCATCAAGGCACTGAGCAACATTCTCTCCTGATGTCAGTTTATTCCACATTATTGCTGGAAGCTCATTAATTTCTAGGTGGTTTTTTTTTTAGGTTGTGACTTGCCGTACATTAATGAGTATTGCATGTTATTCTGATGTCATTTGTCTCTCGTTTCTCCACAGTGAAAATGGGAGCCTGGCATAATAAATGAGAAAATGACGAAAACTTCATGTACTCTGTAATTATGATGTAAAGTTTTCTGCAATGGAACAGCATCACCTCCACACACAGCAGCACCAGTTCTGGGCACTCTGGGAATGTTTGTTCTCTGATTTCTGGGGGGCAAGTGGATGTCAGTGGAGAGGCCCCTCCTGCAGCCGAGCCCGTGGAAGGAGCGGGGGATGCCCTGGGCCCGGGGGCTGCCCAAGGGCACAGTGATCCCCCTGGCCACAGTGAGCCCCACGGGCACAGTGAGCCCTATGAGCACAGTGAACCCCACAGGCACAGTCAGCCCCACAGCCGATGCACAGTGAATCCCATGGGCACAGTGAACCCCCTGGGCACAGTGATCCCCACAGGCACAGTGAGCCCCACGGGCACAATGAACCCCATGGGCACAGTGAACCCCACGGGCACAGTGAGCCCTATGAGCACAATGAACCCCACAGTCACAGTGAGCCTTATGAGCACAGTGAATCCCATGGGCACAGTGATCCCCACGGGCACAGTGAGCCCCACGGGCACAGTGAGCCTTATGAGCACAATGAACCCCACAGGCACAGTGATCCCCACGGGCACAGTGATCCCCATGGGCACAGTGAGCCCCACGGGCACAGTGAGCCTTATGAGCACAGTGAATCCCACGGGCACAGTGATCCCCATGGGCACAGTGAACCCCACAGACACAGTGAGCCTTATGAGCACAATGAACCCCATGGGCACAGTGAGCCCCACAGGCACAGTGATCCCCATGGGCACAGTGAATCCCACGGGCACAGTGATCCCCACGGGCACAGTGAGCCCCACAGCGGATGCACAGCGGGGCAAGGGTGCTGTGTCTGCCCCGCAGCCATCCCCAGGTACTGATCCCACTCCACTGCCCTTGGTCGGGGTCTAACTCCAGTCAAACCAGAGCTGGCGCTGCCTGGGCTGGGCTCAGCCACTCGGTGCCCCTGTCACAGGCAGTGAGCATTCCTATGGTGCCCCCGCTTACAGAAACGCATCAATGTGTTTGTGTCCCCCCAAAACGTCAGGGACACAAGACGTGTCAGTTTTCTTTTTGTGCTTCTCTGTTCATGCATCCGTTCCTGGGGAAGGAATAAACATCCATTTGGTCACAAGTCAAGAGTGCATTTTTTAAATTAATCCATCTTCAGGCAAGTCTACAATTCCGAGCGAAGCAAGAAGCAGAAATGACTCTGTCCTCATTCTGCACAATGCAGCCACACAAAGGGAATGTTCGGTGGTTAAACAGCCATTAGGAAGATGAGTGGAACGGGGCCAGCCCCGGCAGGCAGAAGGCGGGCAGCAGCTGGGAGTGGATTGCTCAAGACACGGCACAAAAAGCTTTCCCAGAGCCCCGATAGATCCCCCCAGCACTCCCGGGCAGCTGCTCTTCACCCAGGGAGGGCTGGAGCCCCCACCCACGCTTCCAGCAGGGACAGGAGCTTGTGACACCTCCCGGGCCTGCTTCACCCCACGGGTGAGACAGTGACAACACCTGGACTGTCATAGTGACAATAACTGTACTGGTACAGTGACAACACCTGTACTGTCACAGTGACAACACCTGTACTGCCACAGTGACAATAACTGTACTGTCACTGTGACCACACCTGTACTGTCACAATGACAACACCTGTACTGTCACCCAGCTGGCAGCTCGTCTGAATCCCTACACTTCCTAGCCTGGCACACAGCCTCAGGTGGGCTCTGCCTTTTCTCCCTTAGAAATCCAACACCTTTTTGCCCTGCTGATTCTGAAGGAATTCATCAGGCTGAAATCCTCACTCAGATGAGAGGTCACCTAATCATTCAACAGCATGTCCCGACTCAGCCTGGTTAAAAAGGCCAGCCCAGTTTTCCTGGGCTCCAGCAAAGCGCCTGGCTGCGTTCAGGGCAGGATCCATGCAGCTGGTAAATAGTGTGGATTGCTCCTTGTTTCCTTCTGCATATGCAGAGGTCACCCAAAGTGAAGGTACTCGTGACCCCCCGAGGGATGTCACTGTCACGGCTGGTGCACAAACCCACAGCTGACTCAGGGATCTGTCTTTGGGTCTGACCTGGGAGCACTGGGTTTCCTTCTTGAATTTCTCCTTCTCTGGCTTTGCCTCTGTAAGACGAGACCAATGCCCTGTAATCCCTCCACACACAGACACTGTTGACTGCAGCTCACACAGGGACATTTCAGCATACAAACCTGGATTTCACTTTTTTTAACTCTGTTTTCAGAGCAGAGTCAAGGCTTAGAGTCAGCCAACACTACACACCTACATCAAACACCTTAATCCCACCCAGTTCTGAACTGTGGCCAGACACTGCTCTAGTTTATAAAAATGCTTATTTGCAGTGGTTGCACCTTGCCCACATAGATTGATTTCCCCTCCAGCTTCTGCTGGGTATTTATCCCTCCTTGTTTTCCACAATATCTATAGAACCGCCATTTACCAGAAAGGTTGAAATTTGAAATGCAGAGCATTGACATCAAATTCCCCATGGCACCCAGAAGCATCAGCAGGCTTTGGGACTGCGTGGGGAAAGAAGCCTCTGCTGTGGGGGAAGCACAGCAGCAGCCTCAGGGGTGTGTGGGGAAATGGGACATTTGCAGCCCCTGGAGCAGGAAGAACTAAGTCTCACATTCTGAAGGACCAGAAGCAGTGAGAAGGCACTTACCATGATGTAGAAACAGCTTGAGCTTTTTTGACAGCTGATTTCACTTTTGAACACTAATTTTTTACTCTGGAGACACACTGCAGGAGCAAGGACAGGCTGGACAATTGTGTTCACTGGTTTCCTGAGCTTGTTGAGCAAAGCAGGTGAGAAGGGCTTTACTGCACATATTCACTGCTGAAAGGATAACATCAGTACTGACTTCTAACAAGTTATCTCCTTTAGCAAAGTTCTCCTTGAAAGGCTCAGCTCTTACACCAAGACATCGTTCACTTTTCCCAGGGTTTTCATCCTGTAGAAAGTGGCTGGAGGGAAATCCCTGTCACGCAGCATCCCCAGATCCCTCTGCTTTGCTCTTGTACCAAGAACTGCAGGCAGAATCTTGACAATTATCAATAAAGGAATATATTAAATCATTTAAACTCCCAGCTGCTATCAGGAAAGCCGCAAACAGGGATCACACTGTTCTGGACATGGCCACAGCTGCAAAGGACACAGAACTACTTTTCCCTGGCATTCAAATGCATCTTTGTATCCATCCTGTATTGTGATGGTGGTGTTGGCAATTAAAATACAGTTCTTCCCTGGTAATTAGCATCTGTGTAATACTGGTAATCAAAAAGTTCATAATAATATGTTCTACAACCCTCACAAACATTAAGGATAAAATCAGCTAATCAAATGTTTTTTTTAGGCATAGCCAAGAGAACAAAGCCCAAAGCTGCCTGGCAGGTGTATCTGCAGTGACATAATTCACTATCAGGGATTCATGAAGCACAGGAACCACAGCTGGAGGAAGCTCTGCTGGAAACATCTCCCACAGGAGCAGCTCCCCTACACGAGCAGGGCCAGAGGGGACACTCAGCCCCTCAAGGATGCTGCTGGTCCCTCAAGGGGCTCCCCCTTCCACAGTGCTGACCCAGAGCTGGGAGCCATGAGAGACTGGAAACACCGAAGGCTGCCAGCACCTGCAGAAGCCTGTGCCTCCCCTCTCCAGCCTTCAGGGCTGGGCCTGGGAGGGGGCTCTGGGCACGGCAGATCCTTTCAGACCTACCCTTAGTGGGCAAGGGCTCCAGTGACACCCACAGGGACCCGTGGCACCAGTCCTGGGCTGGGGCTGCAGCTGTACACAACCCACAACCTGCCCATGACAGTGACAGTGACACCCCACAGCTTGCCTGTGACAGTGACACTCACCCCACAACCTGCCCCTGACAGTGATAGTGACACTCACCCCACAACCTGCCCATGACAGTGACAGTGATACCCTACAGCCTGACCCTCACAGTGACACTCACCCCACAACCTGCCCCTGACAGTGACACTGACACCCCACAGCCTGCCCCTCACAGTGACACTCACCCCATAACCTGTGACAGTGACACTCACCCTACAACCTGTGACAGTGACAGTGACACTCACCCCACAACCTGCCCCTGGCAGTGACAGTGACACCCCACAGCCTGCCTGTGACAGTGACACTCACCCCACAACCTGCCCATGACAGTGACAGTGACACCCCACAGCCTGCCTGTGACAGCACACAAAGACCCTCTGCAGGGCCAGGACATCTCCTGCCATTCCCATGGCCACCTTTCCCTGTGCCACTGTCCCAGCCCGGGGGACACAGACATGTGGGGGCTGCTGGCTGTGACAGCAGCATTCCTCAGCCTGTCCATCCAGCTCACACAGGCACGGACTCACAGAAGGGTTTGGGTGGGAAGGGACCTCAGAGATCACCCAGTGCCACCCCTGCCATGGCAGGGACACCTCCCACTGTCCCAGGCTGCTCCAAGTGTCCAACCTGGCCTTGGGCACTGCCAGGGATCCAGAGGCAGCCACAGCTGCTCTGGGCACCCTGTGCCAGGGCCTCCTCATTCTCACAGGGAAGATTTTCTTCCCACTATCCCATTTAAACCTCTAAAGTTGCAGTGGTAGCCAAACGAGCGTGACCCTCGGGAGCCATGCTCTCAGTACAAAGTTATCAGCTCAACAAATCTGCCTTCACATCTCTAAGTGTTGATTTTGTTTCTGTTTCCAGACACCTTGCCACATTTCACTCCTTAAGATATTTTTCATGGAGCCTTACAACTTCAGTTTTTCCCTGTTGAAAAGCTGTGCTTTTCCACAAGATTGATGGACTTGTTTGTCAGAACAACATAAATCATTAAAATCTCTTTTATGCAGCACTGCTGTTTGCTGCAGCCAAGTTGTAACAGCAGCTGATGAAACTTTTATTCACAGCAAGCCTGTTGGTGTTTCCAGGTCGTGTCAACACTTCCATTAAAAAATATCTCTCTCAGTTGCTTATGCTAGAGCCAAAAAAGTCTTCTGACCCAAAATAGCACCTGCTGTTCCTCACAGCACTTCAGTGTGCTGTGTGTCAGAGGATCACAGAATCCCAGACTGCTCTGGGTGGGAATGGACCCCAAATCCCACCCAGTGCCCCCCCTGCCATGGCAGGGACACCTCCCACTGTCCCAGCCTGCTCCAGCCTGGCCATGGACACTTCCAGGGATCCAGGGGCAGCCACAGCTGCTCTGGGCAATCTCAGTAGCTTCAACCTGGAGTCCTAAGGATGTGTTCCTGTGCTTCTGTGCAGGTGCACAGCCCTCCCCGAGGCTCAGCAGACCCCCGTGGATCTGTGTCCAGGTGTCCCAAAGCAAACCACGTGTGCAGGTTTGGAGTCGCCCAAAACATGGGCAAAGCTACGTCTGTCCGTGTTTTCTGGTTTCTTTTTTCCAGAATGAGCCTTCTTCTGCCCTGCTCACACAAATGGGACAACCAGCCCACTGAAACTATGTCAGGAAAAGCTCTCCTCTCTGGAGAGTGATGCAAACGAGGCCAGGGCCTTCCAGTTGGTATGTATCAGGGAACATTTCCTAATTTCCCTGCAAAAATCATGGAAGAGGGCTGCAGAATGTTATCTACAGGGTCTGAATCCTGTGATATAATGCAATTTAAGGTGGTTCAGAGTAAGCATTTCCCTTTAATGTCACGCTGAGAAAATAAGGTCCCATCAGACATTAAGCAGATGTTTCTGTAATTGAGTTTGGATATGGGGGATTATTTGACTTGAAGCTCCAAAGCACGTGTAGATTTCTTTTCCTCTGGAGAGACACTAATCCAAACAAACAAGGAGAAACCGATGAAGTCACAGCAGAGAATCCCAAAGAACAAAAAGGAAAGAGGAGCGTTTTTCTTTGCTTTTACTTGTCCTGGTTCTCCACCTCTCCCCCTGCACCTGGCTGAGCAGCCTCACCACCAGCCAGACACCCCAACCCAGTGCTCAAACAAAAACGTGGACATTTGGGATCACCCTTTGGCCACAGCCCTGAGCACATCTCTGGCGTGGATTTGCTGCCCCCAGGCCATGGAGCAGCCCCTGGGGAGTCTCCTGGGGACAGGGGCTGTGCATGCACCGTGAGGAGAGCAGGAGGAGGACAGCCCAGGAGATGTGTTCTGGAGCTGTCACACTGCCTACAGAAAGGCTGCTAGGCACCTACATTTCTGTCTGGCTTTAATCACATGCTCAGAGATCTCTGCTGGGCTTTTCTTTTTCAATAATTAAAGCAGAATGATGAAAACTCAGACCTACCTGCAGAGATCCCTGAAGACACTGTGACCCATCTTTCTGCCTTTTGGATGGATCCAGCCCTGGATCCAGCATTTCCTCCAGCTCAGCAGCATTCCACAGATTCACATCCAGGGCCCCTGTGCACAACCACAGCTAACGAGCATTTCCTGAATAAACTGTGCAATGTTTCCCTGTGGGCGACGTGCATTTTGAGTTATGTCTAGTGTTTGGAGCCATCTCTCCTTATGGCCACGGCTACATTTCTGTGATAGGCCGGTTAAAGAGGCAAAATTATATTTTTTAGCTACACATTTGACAGATACTGCGAACAGAAACAAATCTAATTACTTCCAATGGAGATTGGAGGGCCTTATTTAATCTCTGAACGTAAATTGATGTTGAAGTCCCCCGACCCCAGGGCAAGAACACTGGCTGTGCTGTTTTGAAAAGCCTCATCACTCATGGTGATCCAGCCCTGACGGGCACTGGCACCGAGACCCAGGTGGCCCCGATGTCCCGGTTTGTGCTGCTGCCACAACACGCCCCCAGGCACCAAAGCTTCCCTCCTGTGCCCAAGGAAATAAACACGGGTCTTTCTTTTCAGCCAAGCAAGGAGGGGATACTCGGGTTTCACAGTGCAAAACCCTCAGGAGGGATCAAAGCCACTTGCAGCCAGACGCCGGGTTGTCCCTGGGCAGAAGCTTGCTCCATCGGCCGGGGTTTGCCAGAGGCTGCACCAAGGGAGCAACCCTGGGAGGGGGGCTGGGGGGGCTGGGGGGGCTGGGGAGATGTTGATCCCTGCCTGGGGGAGGGCACAGGGGCTGTGCTGTTCCGGACACACAAACCCCCTGCTCCTCCTGCCTGCTCTCCCACCCCGTCACTGCAGCCACCCCAGCGGGCAGGCCCCAGCAGTCACTGTCACACAGGGGCTGCCTGTCCCCAGGCAGCCTTCACGAGCTTCACAAGCCTTTCTATCAAACCTACCAAACAGCGTTTAACTGCCTCAGGTTACCAAGATAAAGAAATGTGGTTTATGTTTCTCCATATTTCCAGGGATAGGACTCCTCTGCCCAGGAACACCCTGCAAATCTCACAGTCATGGAATCACAGGATGCCTTGGGTTGGGAGGGACCCCAAATCCCATCCAGTGCCCCCCCTGCCATGGCAGGGACACCTCCCACTGTCCCAGGCTGCTCCCAGTCCCAGTGTCCAACCTGGCCTTGGGCACTGCCAGGGATCCAGGGGCAGCCACAGCTGCTCTGGGCAGCAATCTTTGCCTCTCTGACAAGCCCCAAGACAGCAGCAGGGGCTAAAATCGAGTTTCAGAGCAGAGCAGAGCTGATCTGAGAGCCCAAGGGTGCAGCAGCAGCCCAGAGCTCTGTGAGGGGCACCCAGAGGGCACAATCCCCCCAGGGTGAGGGGAGGCTGAAGCTCTGCCTCCTGGCAAAGAGCTCACAGCTCGGGTCCTGCTGGCACCCTGGGCTGGGGAGCCTTCAGCAGGGTTTGGTTCAGCTGCACCACTCGCTGTACGTGAACAGAGAAATGTTTCATACTGCATTGCCCTTTATTGAGAGGAATTTTTAGCACTTACTTTTAAAAACAATTTTTAGATCAAAAGTAATAATATGGCACAACAATCTTACTGCACCTCCTTGAGAGAACGACAGGAACAGAAGGAATCTCGATGGATTTTGGACATAAATAGTAAGTAAACGGGAGGTGAGGGTGGAAAGCAGAGACACAAAAGGCTTCTGTTCAATAAACATGATTTCTTTTCATGCTCTTCTTTCTTTAAAAAATCTCATGGGCTTACAGTCCAGAATGTTTTCTGATGGGAGGTAGAATCCCTGATCATACAGATAAAACACAGTCTATCCCAAATGTGATGGGTCAGTAAGAATAAAAAAGTGTCAAGAAAAAATGAGAAAAGCCAATTTTCAATTGTCAAAGTGATCCTGTACTTAGAGTTTTGTTTCAGAGAACAAAATGGCCAGTTGGTACAAAAATGGAAAGCACTAAAATTAGAATTTGTCAACGTTTTCACTCCTGATATTTTATTTTTATGGAACTGTTGAAACAGACATGATTTTGCCATGCACATTACATAAATTATGATGTCCAGGCCTTTTCAGCAGGTGACCCTCACCGGATTGCACCTGAGGGCCCCTCACCCCTCACCCTGGGCTTGGCAACAGCATCACCCACGGAGAGAGCAGGGGGGAAGGAACCCAAACCCACCAAAAATCCCACCCTAATCCCCGTGCTGCTCACAAACTCGTTTTGTATTTCCTGGCTGTTTCCTCGGGAGCCCTTTGCAGTGACAGCCCGGGCAGCCTGACCTTCCCTGGCCCATCCTCCAGTGCCCTCTTCCCCAGTGCTGAGAGTGCTGCTGGGCACAGAGATGCCTCAGCAGAGACAGCAGGAGCAGGTGCCATGAGAATTGCCCGTTCCTGCCTCTCCCTCCCAAACCAATCCATCAGTCTGGGGCAGAGGAGGGGGCGTGGGGCAGTCCCAGGGCACAGCTCCCTGGGGATCTCTCTGGTTCTGGGGAGCAGGGCTCTGAGCTCCCAAACACACCTGGGGTGTGGGCCCCCCGCCCAGGGATGTCCCCAGCCCTCCACAAAACCTTCCTGATCCACCTCCAAAGGTCTATCCCACAACAGCTTTTCCCACATCCTCTTCCTGCCCATCTCCACAGCCCACCAACATTGCTCATCTGGGAAACAGGGCAGGTCTCCACTTGAGAAGACAGGAAGAGAGCCAGTTCCAAAGGAGAAAGGCTGGCAGGAAAACTGGGAGGGATGAAGGCAGCTGGTGTGCCCATGACTGCCCAGCAAGCCTGGCCCACACCAGGTGTTGGCACTGCCCTGGCTCCAGATGCCCAGCACGGGCTGTGGGTCCCTCAAACTGCAGCAAAATCATGACAAATCCCTCGTCACAACACTCATTTCTATTGTGAGCTGTGCACCAGTTGCATCAGTTTCTGCTTCTATTTTTCATGCTCCATCTTTAATGCATTGCTGAGACACAGGAAATCCCAGTGGCCTTGTAGTGGCTTGTGGGCAGCTCCTGCCTCCACCACAGAAACACCAGAGCAGAAGCGTGTGGAGCCTCTTGGAGCTGCGTCCAGACAACCCCCATGGGACTCAGAACGGTCTCTAGGCAGGGCACAGACACCTCAGTAAGAATTCAGGAACCTTAGACCCACAAGAAGAAATACATCCTGTGAAGAAAAGGAGGAAGTCTCCTTCTACAGACTGCCCAGAGTAACAACAGGGTGCAGCTGCAATGCTCTGGGCAAAGCCAGGCAGCATTTGCCTTAATAAACTCTATTTGCTGTATCATGCTGATGTATCCATAATTTCCTAGGAACCGAGGACACTGCTCCTTATCATTTATGACATTAAGTGGTTTGTAATTGGATTGTCCAACCACGAGCATTAACACAACATCCCAAACTCACAAGCTGCAGCTTCCAAAGACCTGTAGATGACCTCGATGTCCAACACAGCTTCAATTCTATTATTGCCAAAAGCTGCATCTGATGCTGGAAGTTTCCATCTCTCAGTTCCATTTACGAGCTGCTGGGGGTGTGGGCTATGATGGCTTGTCAGAACAAAAACAAGATCCAAATGCTGGTCACATTTCAGCCTCTGAGAAAATTATAATTATCATTAGTGGCGAAGGATGGATTTTTCAGTTTAAAAGTAAGAGTTTTTTCTGTTGGCTGTGAGAGCTGCAGGCTGGTGTGGCCGTGTGGGCCGTGCTGGGCAGGAGGAGCCTCTGCCAGTGGCCCACAGTGGAACAGGAGCTCTCCTGAAGGCAGTGCTAACAGAACAATCACCACATTCCCAATTATTAACCTCATCAGTGCCAAAACAATCTGCTCTTTGTCCTTACAGGTGGATGAATGTTTCAGAATCCCATGATGCGTTTAGGCTGTGTCTCACAGAACCACAGAATCCTGGAAATCCGCTGGGAACGACCTCCAAGATCCAGGTGCAACCTGTGACCAAACTCCACCCGCCCCCCAGAGCAGAGCACTGAATGCCACATCCTGTCGTCCCTTGGACACCACCAGGCAGGGGTGGGCACTCCAGCAGCTCCCTGGGAAGCCTATTCCAATGGTTCTCCAAAGCCAGCTCCCCCTCACCCAGCTCCATCCTTCCCTGCTCCCTCTGCCACTCCTCCTCCTCCTCTTGAAGCTCCCAGCTCTCCATCCCTCACCCCAGGGCAAGGCTGGCCCTCCCGACAAAGGGTCCGGGCTGGGATCAGGCACACCTGCCACTCAACAGGCGGCATATGCTGATCCATAAAAAGGTTTCCTTAATCCAAGACCTCAAAATGAGATCTCTGGGTTCAGGAGGGGAGCGGGGAGGGCGTGGGTGGATTTTGTTGCAGAATCTAATGCTGAAAAAACTCTCGTCTAAGAGCCAGGAAGAACCTGAGCGGGCAACAGCCATGGAGGCTCGGCGCACACCCAGGAATTCAGGTGAGAAGAGTCTCCTGCTGGCACAAACCACGGCGAGCTCTCCCTGCCCAGGGGCCGGAGCTGCGGACACGGCTCCTGCCGCCAGCCTGAGCGGAGCCGCCGCCCGTGCTGAGGCTGCAGTGTCCGGGCAGCGCCCACGGGGCATCATCCCTCAGCTGTGCCACAGCCCGCCCAGACAGCCCCCACGGGGCATCCATCCCTCAGCTGTGCCACAGCCCGCCCAGACAGCCCCCACGGGGCATCCATCCCTCAGCTGTGCCACAGCCCATCCAGGAGCCTCCACAGGGCATCCCTCAGCTGTGCCACAGCCCAGCCACCCTGGGGACATCGTCCCCACCTGCCCTGAGCCATGGCCACGCTCCAGCACCGCTGCCAGCAGTGCCAGCAGTGCCATCAGTGCCATCAGTCCTTCACACCCCTCCTGCTGCAGCTGCCCTTCTCCTGCCTGCAGAGCCTGGAGCATCCTGCAGGACTCCCTGGGCAGCCTCAGGGGCCGGGCAGGACAGGGCCTGACCAGCACTGGGTGGCCCAACAGCAGCAGCTCTCCAGACACTCCAGGAGCCCCCAGCAGCTCTCCAGACACCCCAGGAGCCCCCAGCAGCTCTCCAGACACCCCTCACCTGGCTGTGCCCTCTCCATGAGCAGGCTGCCCTTTGACAAAGTCTCCAGAGCCTGCCAATGCCATGGTGTGTGACAGTGACAGCAGCAGTGTCCAGCCCCTGCCTGTGGCTCTGGCAAACCCTCATCCTCATGTGAGTTCCAGGACAATAAAGGAAAAATCAAGGGCGAAAAATATGTCTGGCAGCTAAATATCAAGGGATTAAGTTTCCAGCCTTTCTTTAGGGGGAAAAATCCAACATTTATAAAGCTGGAAATAAAGAAAATGGATCAAGCCAGTGTTGATGTCAAAGAGGGATTCAGTTGAGAATAGACTTGAAGGGAATTTTATTTATGGTGCAGCTACTGGGTGGGCATCTGTGACCTTTAGAAAATGGATTAAAGCCTTTCTGTACCCAGCTCCAGGCTGTGTGAATTATTAAAGCAACAAAATCATGAAGTTGAAGCACTTGTGCAAAGCAGCCCACACACAGCCCGGGAGGGTCAGTGTGAGCTGGGCACAGGGACCAGCCCCCCCCGGAGCAAACTGAGGGCCAGACCCCACCACGGGCCTCCAGCACCACCCCGGGCATCCTGCTCCCTCTGGAAGGTTCCATTCCTGCTGCTGCCCATCCCAGCCCTGGTTTATTCCCCATTTCCAATGGCACACAAACACAGATCCACGCTGAAGAACTTCAGCTGTGTCCTTGTTCCTCCTCAGCAGTGAAGCGTAAATAATGGATTCCCACAAGCCCCCCCAGCTCCTCATGCCTGGGGAAAGGGGCTGCAGGACCACCAGGGCAGCCCAGGTGGGAGGAGGAGCTCCGGAGCAAACAGCCCCGGCTGCCCACAGGGACTGAAGCCAGAAAAAGCCAAATTTACCAGGCAGAGGTCCCAGTCCTGCAATGCCACTGCAGCCTTCAGAGATTTCTGGGTCTCATCCTGTCTCTCGTGAAGCACAATGAACCTCAGAGATAATTTCCTACTCAAACAGGGCCACAAACTGCACCCCATTGTAGAAACCCTCTCCTGGCTGCTGCTCCTTGGGAAATGGCACCAGAGCAGCCACAGCCTGAGCAACTGCTGCAGCTGCCTGGAAAGGAGCTTGTGCTGCAGTGATATTGAATCACTGAAAATCAAAAATTATCACCTCTACTAAGTGTGGAAAATATTACACATTCTCAAATTGAACTAAACATGGAATTGAACCTGACCTTCATTTGATTACTTGTACCTTAAAGCTGATAAAACACATCTCTAGAAAACAGAAACTGGCTGTTCATTACAGACACACCAGAGCCACAGCTCTAGGGCTCTCAGCCTCTTCAGAAGGGATTTCTGAGTTCCTTTTCCTTCCTTTCTAACCCTAACCCTGTCCCCATGAGATCGCTGGGTCCTGTCCCTGTGACATCCCTGAGTCCTGTCCCTGTGACATCCCTGGGTCCTGTCACACAGTGTCAGAGCTCCCACAGGTCACTCACGCCCTGAGGGTCTCCTCAGACACTGGCTCCCAAATATCTTCCTGAATGTGGGCAGAGAGTGCTCAAATCAAGCAAGGCAACTAAGTCACTCCTAAATTTTTAATAACACTTGCCAGGTAGGTAGTTTTATGTTTTCTGTAATTAAATGTGAGTTGTAAAAGACTTGGTAAACACAAAAAGCATTCCTCAGTGTCAGAGGAAATTCAGCATGTTGATATAGGCATCCAGGAAGATGGAAGATGAATCATTTCAGCATTTTGTTGAAAGCGTGTGTACAGTTCTGATGCCTGACAGAGTGCACTGTGCTAGACTTCACCTTTCTGACACACAAAGCACATTGTGAGGAGCCACAGGGAGCAGCTCTCTTCAAAGCCAGGAGAGTCCTGCCCTGGGACAAGAATTGGTTTTTCTCTGTTTCATGTTCTGAGCTGAATTATTTTCCAGGTGCTACTCCTTAAAAGAAAACCTCCTTCTCTGGAAAGTTTACATTTGAGGTAGGAATCTTCTCCCGTCAGGTCAAAACAAGAATGTGAGCTGCTCTTTTTCACTAAGGTTTTGAGTTAGTGCTTGGTCTTTGATTGTGAGCTGAGGACACAAGGCCCTGAGTGCTCCTGTTCTCTCCAGGAGTGTCTGGGGAGACTTTCTTCTTCTGTTTGCCTTTTCCTCACAGCACAAGGACCGAGCTGGTATTTAATCATCCACCACCATTCAACAGGAGCCCAGAAACCTGACAGAGCTCTGCTGCAAGCTTTTCCCTCTCCCTGCCTCGGGGATGTGGCTGCAAAGAGGGGTGAGTGTTTCAAACCACCCCCTCACACCGTCACAGTGACTCGCACTCTGCTGGCAATCCACTTCCATCAGCCCTGGAAGCCCCAGGCAGACTTTCATGGAAACCCAGCAGGAATTCACGTGGGTGGGCGCTGCCGGAGCAGGGTAATGGATCCCCTGGTGCTCCTCAGGGAACTGAGGCTGTCCCCAAACATCTTCTCTGGAAAGGGGCACTGATGGCACTGACAGTGTCCCCTCTGCTGCCCCTCAGGCCTGCTGGACCCTCTCCATACAGACCCCTCCTGATTCCGTGCTGCCGCTGCTACCCAGCACCAAAACCGCTTCACACGCAGAAAGTGTCCAAAAAGAGCTTTTCAGGGATTGGTACAGTTTGGGCTCTTCTGACCAAACAGGTCTCAGACCTCCCGGGAAATTTCTGCTTTCGCAAAGTTTCCATCTTCCAGCCCTGCAAGTCCAGCAGGTCAGGCTGTTCCCGAGGGACAAGACCCGGTCAGGCTGCACCAGCGAGGGGGACAGCAAAGGACAGGGTGGGTCACCTCCAGGGCCACACCTGGATTTTCTCACCCCACGGCAGCAGCTTTTGATCCAAGTGTGACGGGAGAAACCAGCCGAGAGGACCTGGCCAGAGGGAAGCGAGCAGGTGCAGCTCCCCCAGGCACTCAGTGTCCTGTTTGTGTCACCAGCCTGTGGGGACACCTGTGCCACCTGCCGAGCTGGGCTGGGCCCTGCCACAGCTTGGACACTGCCCGTGTCACACCATTCCAAGGCCACGGCCCCACCCAAAGCCCCAGGGCTGGCACACGGCCCCACCCCACACAAGAGTCACCTGAGCAGGTGACACAGCCAAACCAGCAGGTGACACAGCCAGCTCAGCAGGTGACACAGCCAAACCAGCAGATGACACAGCCAAACCAGCAGGTGACAAAGCCAGCTCAATAGGTGACACAGCCAGCTCAGGAGGTTACAAAGCCAGCTCAGTAAGTGGCACAGCCAGCTCAGCAGGTGACACAGCCAGCTCAGGAGGTGACACAGCCAGCTCAGCAGGTGACAAAGCCAGCTCAGGTGCTGGGATGGTCCCTGGCACTGTCACTCCACAGCTCTCATCCCGGTGACTCGGTGCACAGAGGGGCAGCCCTGCTGCTGGCCCACAGCACAGGTGACAAAAGGGCTGCAGAGCCCCCAGGGCAGCCCTGTCCCCGTGTGGGGACACTCCCATCCCGCGGACACCGAGCTGGCACTGTCAGCTCAGGGGACAAATGGCCACAGTCGCTGCTCAGGGACAGAGGGGGAGCCAGAGAAACAGGGAATGGAAAGGGACTGACACCGGGAAACGAAGCAGAAACTCCCAGAGATCCACAGCTTTCTGATCATCACCTCCCACATCCTCCCACACGCTTGGCAAGAAAAAACAGTTAAAAATAAACAACAAAACCTCTTCAGCATAACTGATTTCTGGTTGGGAAAACAGCCCAGGGTTCACAGAGCCCTCCTGACCAGAGGGCCAGCTCAGGCACCACCAGGGACAACTCCCAGCACCCGCCTGCCCCACACAGCCCAGACATCCCCACAGAGACCGAAAACATAAAGAACATTTGCTGTGAAATGGTCCCAATGCTGGTGATTTACACCACGTCTGTGGCACCAAGGTGCCAAGAATTAAAGCAATGCCAAATGGCAACAAGGTGTTTTCCTGAACATTTTTCCTGAGCAGCTATTGTAAAAAATATCCAAACCCAGCCGATTTCAGCCCTGTCACTGTTCCAGTGAACCACAAGCAGACAACAGCAGAGCCCTGACAGACCACGCAAGGCTGAGAGCTCAAGCCTACCTTGCCAAAGCTTCCTTTCCCAATGGCCCGGAGAATCTGGAAGTGGTCAAAGTTCACTGCAAGGCAAAGGAAAAAGGATTTACATTTGTAAATGCTTTACTACAAATAAGCTCCCCTTTAAAAGGAGACAGGGAGACAACCACAGAGTGTTGGCCAAGCCTTTATTAAAAGTTTTCCTCTGGGGAAGCTGCAGGACAGCAGCTGCTTTCCTTTCAGCTCTCTTTCCTGGTGCTCGGGGAGCTGGCACAGGGTAGCACGAGGTCACTAAATTCCTGGTTTAGCACAAGGTAAAATTCAGCCCCGAGCTGAGTGGGCCCAGGGGCAGCTCCACAGAGCTCAGGGGCAAACTGTGAGTGTGGCAGAGTGTGCTGAGACCCTGCCCCACACTCTGCCCCTGGTCCCTGATCCCTGCCCCACAGCCCCTGCCCCACAAACACTGCCCTAAAAACACTGCCCCACAGCCCCTGTCCCAAAAACACTGCCCTAAAAACACTGCCCCACAGCCCCTACCCCACAAACACTGCCCTAAAAACACTGCCCCACAGCCCCTACCCCACAAACACTGCCCTACAAACACTGCCCCACAGCCCCTGTCCCAAAAACACTGTCCCTGCCCCAGAAACACTGCCCCACAAACACTGCCCCACAAACACTGCCCTAAAAAACACTGCCCCACAGCCCCTGCCCCACAAACACTGTCCCTGCCCCACAAACACTGCCCCTGCCCCACAGCCCTGCCCCTGCTCCCTCTGTGCCTGTGCTCAGCCAGTGCTGGCTGTGCTGGTGTTGGTGCTGAAAGGGACAGCACTGAGAGGACAGGGACAGCACTGAGGGGACAGGGAGAGCACTCAGAGGTAAGGGACAGCACTGAGGGGACAGGACAGCACTCAGGGGACAGGGACAGCACTCAGGGGACAGGGACAGCCCTGCACTCCCTTCACCTCCAAACCCATCTGGAAGAGATCCATTGTTTTTTTCCAGAGCCAGCGTGAGGAGCAGTGACAGGAGATGATCGTGCCACTGCCTCCATCAGCTGCTGCTGCAAACAAAATTATTTTTATACCAAAGCACTGCTGTGATTTAATTTAATATCAGTTTTAAATAAAACAGACAAGGTGAGGAGGAGCTTGCTGATGGGCTGAGCCCCCCTGCTCAGATACAGCTGCCAGCCCTTGCCAGTTCCACCATGAGACCCGGCTGTGCAGGGACCCTCAGCATTCCTTGCCAGATGTCTGGATGGAAGGAAATGCTTCCCTGGCCTTGGGGGTTTGCAGCATGAGATGGTCAACAGAGAGCACTGAGCCTAGTGACTGGCCACGGAGACCAAAATCACTCAGGAAGAGTGGGAACAAAGAATTCACTATAAATATTACGAGTCCCACTCCCAGCTCTTAAATAAATGCACATCTGTCATCTCTGAGGATGAATCAGGAGCCCACGCATGCCCGTGGAGTTCCTATTACCCTTTTGTGCTAGGCTTATATCCAAAATATTGTTATTGTCCCTTTTGTGGGACGTTTTCTGCAGGAGAGCTCAGAAGACTTTGCCAAATGAGGCTGCAAAGAGGATCTGGGCCAGCTGGTGCTCTGTCCCTGCACTGGCAGCTCCCTCCCCCAGTGACCTGAGGTGGGGGCTCCAGCACTGCTCCACCTTGGCTTGGTTCAGTTGACTGTGTGCTGATCAAAGGCTGCACTCATTCCTCTTCTTCCAACCCTAATGACTCTGTGACCTGCCCGAGATTCCTCCAGGAGACCCCACCACAGACCCCATGGGGACACCAGTGTCCCCACAACCCTCTGACAGCCTCCCAAGCCTCCAGGGGCAGGGCTCAGCCCCAGGGGTGCTGTGTCACCTGCTCACCACCTCCCTTCTCTGGGGGCCTTTTCTTTAAGCAGTGATTTAACTGAGGATTTTCCTACCACCCCACCAGAGGGGCTGCAGGGAGCAATGCAAAACTGCAGCTCCAGCTTCACGAATATCCTGTCTGAAATCCTCTGGCCAAAGCGTTTGGAGCAACAGATCAAACGTTTTCCACGAGCAACCAAATCCAGTGGTTGACCTCCCCTCACCAAGGGGTGCCCGGGCACGGAGAGCCCCTTGGCAGGGCAGAGTTCTCCTGACCATTAAACCACGTGCAAACGCTCATCATCTGCCATCACAGGACCAGAGCTTCTGACAATTCTTTGTTATAATGTTTGGAATGCTGTGCGAAAAGGCATTGCCACTGAGAAAACAAACCCCAAAGTGTCATTTCCATGTATCCATGACTACAACTGATCTGGGAAGTCTGCTGGAGTCAGCAGGCAGGAAACAAACCTCGATATGAATATTCACCAGGCCCCTGAACCTATCGGCAGAGATGTCACTTTCAATAAACGAATGCAGAGTTCTGCTGACGGGAAGTTGCCCTGACTGGTTTCCCAGTTCCAGCATTTCCTGCAGGATCAGTAAGCACCCTGATAATTCTGTGTGAGTAAACGACTCCACGATCACCTGATCCCGATAAAGCAAAAGCAATCTCAGCATTTGAAGAAGAAAATCATAGTAGCAGTGTGTTGCTTTTTGTGCACAACGCGCTGGATTACTAAGAATGTTAACTTATCACTAGAGAATATGTGATTATCCCTAAAATAGAAAGCCTGAACCTGCCTGGAACCATGGCGTGTGCTCCCGAGGCTCCGCTCTGTGCCCGACAGGAGAAGGCTGTCATTCACCACAGCCAGCAGGGCTGCTCACCCGGCCTGCCTGCTCCCAGCCTGACTCACACACCAGCACAGGCTCTGGTGGCAGCGAGCACGAGGTGACAGTGAGCACAAGGTGACAGCGAGCAGGGGGGGACAGCTGCTGCCTTTCCCAGCCCTGCTCACCCGCTGCTCCACCTCCAGCCACAACCTGGAGAGGCAGAAATGGCCCTGCCCGAGGAGCCACTCACCAGAGGGGGACAGGGAGCTGAAAACCCGGGTGCTTTAGGGAGCATCTCTGTACCCAGGGGCTGCTCAAGCCCTGGAACAGCCTCCCCAAGCCACGGCCATGATCCAAGGCTGCCAGTGCCCAGGAGGCATTGGGACAATGCCCTAAGGGCTTTGGGCAGTGCTGAAGCACCAAACTGAGGCACTAGATGGGTCTGGGTGAGTGGGTGCCTTACAACTGAAAATATTCCATTCTTCTGTCCCATCCCATCCCATCCCATCCCATCTGCAATGTGCAAACAGGAGCAGTTGATGTGCCCATCGCCCCAGTCAGTGTCCCTGCTCCATCACCCCAGGCTGTGTCTGTTCCATCACCCCAGGCTGTGTCCCTGCTCCATCACCCCAGGCTGTGTCCCTGCTGTGCTGCCATGCCCCCAGGGGTGTTTCCCCACAAGAACAGGACACGACTGTCCCACTGACTCCTCCTTATCAACGTGGCACCTTGGCAGGGGAGGGGACCACGGGACATCAGACGTTGGCATTTGCCATGTGCTGCTTCCTGGCTCTCCCTGGCACCGAGTGACAAACCATGAATCACAAATAAAGATAAACACCATGGCCTGGCTCTGCTCTGTGTGCTGTGCCTTTGTTCCCCAGCTCCAGGAACATGTGACAAGAGGGATGGCGGGGTGGGGATGGCAGGGTGGCAGGGATGGGGACAGCAGGGATGGCGGGATGAGCTCCACGTGCCCACAGCACCTCCCCAAAGCTCACGCAGCCCAGGCCTGCCCACTGCACAGCAGAGTGCCAGGTGCTGCTCTGCCGTCCCTGGAATTAAGATCTCATTGTAATCACAAGATGTGCTGTGGGATAAGGCAGGCTGGACACACAGCTTCCACTTGCCAGTGAAACAGAGAGAATGAGGAGCGCATTTCCCTGCAAAAATTCATTGCACAGAGGGATGAGGGATTAAAAAAATTTTTTTTAAAAAAGAGGGCTTTTTCTTTACTATTTTAAAATTATGAATGTTTTCATTGCTTGTTGCTGTTTATTCTGCAGTTATTTGCAAGATACCTAAAAGTAACAGTTGAGAGGCACAGTGGACTCCCAATGAGTGTTCGACATCAGGACCTGGTGTTGATCTCCAGCAGCAGGAGAACAACATAGTAGGATGCAGTTTATTAGCTCTTGGCCTACAACACCCTCAAGTCTGGGGAAGCCAGCAAAATACATCACATTTTAAGGTTCAAATCAACCTTTTACTCTTCAGCTGCATGTTTCCCAGCTTCATGAATATCAACAGGGACATTTAACTCCAAGAGTGATTCTCTTCAACACTAAAGGCCTAAGAAATTATTTTTAAAATCTTGTACCAGCAGATGTGTCAGGGTGATATGCCATGATCCACTTTCTATCGATGTATTTCCACACCCTGGCATCATTATTAGCATTCCTCTGCCCACTGTCCCTCTGCACTGTGCCTTGGAAGGAGCACTCCAGCCACTGCTGCACAAACATTAAATTGTGGCCACAGAAACCACAAGTTTGCTGCCACAAAATGCCACGAGTTCCATCTGGCAGGAAGGAGAGTTCCATCCCACACACGGGCTGACACGAGGTGAGGCCACCCTGGGCAGGGACAGAGGGGACAGGCACGGACAGGAACCTGGCAGGATGAACAGATGTGGGGATTTGGGAACAGCTCTGGAGCCACAGAGGGGCTGGGCAGAGTGACAGGGCACAGAAGGGAAGGGGCAGAGCCCACAGAGAGCTCTGAGCACCCCCAAGGATGGATGAGCCTGCCAGGAACAGCAGGGACAGAGGGGCAGGGCAGGGAGGGGAGGACTCCTGTGAAAAGCTTTCCAACCACAGGATCAGCCTGAGGGAACTGGGAAGATCAAAAGTGAGATTTGTGTCCAAATGCAGAGGTGCTGGGTGGGGAGAGGGAGCACAGGGCAAGGAGGAGTGGTGTCAGCAGTCCCTCCTGAGCCTGGAACCCTGGGAACACAAGGCAGGAACCTCTGGAACACAAGGCAGGAACCCTGGGAACACAAGGCAGGAACCTTTGGAACACAAGGCAGGAGCCCTGGGAACACAAGGCAGGAACCTTTGGAACACAAGGCAGGAGCCTTTGGAACACAAGGCAGGAGCCCTGGGAACACAAGGCAGGAACCTTTGGAACACAAGGCAGGAGCCTTTGGAACACAAGGCAGGA
>VZDJ01000083.1:499341-522611 GCA_008694505.1 Cyanoderma ruficeps | reverse complement strand
TCCATCCCTCCATCCCTCCATCCCCTGTTTCAGTGTTTGCTGTGAGGTTTAATCCTGCCTGTGCCAATAATCCCGCACAGTCTGGGGAGGGGCAGGTTGAGCTGTGCTGTTCTGGCACCATTTTGAAGCATTAACCACAGTTCAGTTCTGTCTAACACAACAAGGACAGATTTTTTTAACATTTATGGCACAGTAATAGTTCCACTGAGTGTCCCCAGCTTGCAGTGTAACAAATACAGGGTTTATGTCAGAAATAAATCTGCCTATTTCCATGAGCTTGGCTCACCCCGTGGTCCTGACTGTACGAGGGAAACCATTAAACAAGAAGTTAATTCTTTTAATCGTTTCAATCCACAATTTACAGAGAAGTTGTTCTGTGACAGAGCCTCCTCTGAGGGTGTGACACACAGACTGCTCCCCACCCTCGGGTGTTCAGTTCACCTGTGCCCTGAGGATGAGATGAGCCCAAACCTCCTGTCTCAGCAGGAACCTGCTGGGAGTGAATTCACAGACGGGAAAGGGTGCAGAGGGTTTGTGCTGCCATCCTGCCCAGGAGCGTGTCTCACTCCAGAATCACTCCACCTTCCATGCTCCAGCCTCTCCTCTATGTTAATCACTTCAAAGTTGCTAAATTATTCACTGCTCAGAAAATACATTTTCATTTCTTAGAGCTGGCAGCCAAGAATGACTTACAGAAATAGGTCATGCTCATCCCATAGAAGAATTACCATACACTTCATGTGCTCCCCTCCCCAGTTTCCATTTTTAATCTCTGCTCCACGTGAGGATGGGCCAAATTTAAACCGTCTGCATTTTTCATGCTGCTCCCACCGTCTCCACCATGTACCCTGACTTTCCATTTTTAATGAACTGCACCCAGCAAAAATATTAACAGAACAACTTCTGTCTGGTGTTCCTGTAGACCCGAGCGGAGCTTTAGTGATAACTGCAAAGGAAATAAGCCCAGTTTTCCAATGCCACACCCTGCCTTGGGAACACTCCATCCTGCCTGGAGCTCAGCCACCAAGTGGGGTTTGCACCTCCTTGAAAGGGGGAGCAGGTTGTGGTTTTCCTTCTTTTCATTTTTTCTACCTAAGTATCTCCAAAATAATCAGAGTTTCATGTGACATTAAAAAAAAAAACAAAAAACCAAAACCAAACCCAAACTTCTTGCTGGCACATTTAATTTTCTGGTTTCGCACATCCCCAAAGAAAACACAATCGGCTGAGGCCTGTTCCCAGCAGGCTGTCAGCCAGGATATGCCCAGGCTGCTGCTTCTCTTGGGTCCACAGGAATTTGTCCTCACTGGGAACCCCAGAACAAGGGCCCTGCCCAAGCTCTGTGCTCCTGCTGTGCTCTGCACAGGCAGTGCCAGCCCTGGTTACTTGGAGACCACACTGGTGCCTGCAGCCCCTGGGATGGGATTCGGCCCAGGGAAAACAAGTGGGACATGAAACCAAAGTACAGAGCAAGAGACCTTTAATGGAATCAAAGAACCACAGGCTGGTTTCTCTTGGAGGGGACCCTAAAGCTCATCAGTTCCAATCCCCTGCCATGGGCAGAGACACCTTCCACTAGACAAGGCTGCTCCAAGCCCAGCCCTGCCTGGCTTTCCCAGGGTTGGGAATGTTCAACACCATCACTAGAACTATGAAACAGAGGGGAATCGAGACTAAGCCCATGGTGGAGGCAGGGGAGGGAAGGAACCTGAGAGTGGCAGGGGCAAGGGAGGATGGAGAGGACCACGGCACCTCGATGATGTCACCAAGGCCATGGACAGCCACCAGCCCTGTGCTCTGCTGTGGTGCCATCTCTGACCCAGGGTGACTGGCACTGCCTGTCTCCCTGTGCTCTCACAGCCCACTCTGCAGTGACAAGTGTCCCCAAGCTGTGACACTCACAGGAGCTACACAGGGGCTCCTGTTGCTCACAGGAACTGTGTGAAGGCGTTGGAGCAGAATTATCCCCAGGCTGGAGAGGCGGCTGCTCGTGGGGCAGCCCCTGCAGCTCCCAGGGAAAGAGAAAGCAGAAACAATGAGGAGAGGTCCTCTATGCACAGAGGCAGAGGCAGGGCTTGGGGAGGCCTTGGGCCCCTGGAATCCACAGGAGGCTTTTCTGACTGGCTTTGATGAGACTCAGATTCCCCCAGTAAGACTCTGGGAACCCGCTGCAGCAGCTGGGTGCTCAGTCTGTTGAGCACCAGGGACCTGCCTAAAGCCATGCCCAGTGACAGAGCCCAGCAGCCTCAGCAGGGCCCAGCCCTGGCACAGCCAGGCCCCTCAGCCCCACCCTGTGCTGGGGATGCTGTTTGTTTGTGATTCAGGCCAAGAGGGAGGGATGCTGAGCACAGAACACAGCTGCCCTGCCATATGCAGCGGATTAATTACCGTATCATTTGTTCCCATGGCAGGTCGCAGGGATCATTACCAGCTCAGGAACACGAGGGCTAATAATAGTATTGCTCCCAATCGTATTCCAGATTCAGCCTGCGCCGATTGTTGGGCTCAATAACAGCTTACACTAATTCCCACCAACTTTTAACACCCGTGCATTGAGGAGTTCACACTCAAAGGGCACAAATTCTAATTCACAGCAGGATTAACTCTTCATGCTTTAAACTTAATTACGTGCAGTCAGGTGGCTCTCGATGTTCCTTCCTCCTCAGCTAAGCCCAGCCACACACATTTAATGATTCCTCTGTACATTCTCTGATGGAGCTAATTAGGACTCCTGGGGGGCCAAGTGCAACTTTCCCAGTGTTGTCTGAACTGAAAACAAAATGTTCCAGGAGGCACGCTGCGCACCCAGGCTCTGCCAGACAACTCGCTCCTGCGAGTCTGCAAAACCCAACAGTGTTTGCTGGGAGAAGGGAATAAAGCTCAGAAAATTGCTGCCCACGGAATCACAGAATTGATAAGGTTAGAAGAACCCCTGAGACCATCAAGTCCAATCACACCTTCAAGGTCACCACTAACCCACGTCCCCAACTACCATATCCACATGGTTTTTAAATCCCTCCAGGGATGGGGACTCCAGCACTGCCCTGAGCAGCCCTGATGGCGTGTCCCGCCCAGGGACAGGGACACGAGGAGCAGACTGAGCACACCGTGGCCATGCCCTGATGGCGTGTCCCACCCAGGGACAGGGATACAAGGAGCAGACAGTGGCACACAGTGGCCGTGTCCTGGCAGGCAGGACTGCAGAGCACACTGTGCTCCTGCAAGCAGCAGACACCTCTGAGCAGGGACCAAGGGCCCATGAGAATGGTTCCCGGTTTCCTGGTCCTGGTTCCCTATTCCCAGTTCCCAGTTCCCTGTTCCCGGTTCCCAGTTCTCTGTTCCCTGGTCCCAGATCCCAGTTCTCTGTTTCTGGTTCCCAGTTCCCTGTTCCCAGTTCCCAGTCCCGGTTCCCTGGTCCTGGTTCCCAGTTCCCTGTTCTCTGTTCCCTGGTCCTGGTTCCCAGTTCCCTGTTCTCTGTTCCCTGGTCCCAGATCCCTGGTCCCTGTTCCCGGTTCCCAGTTCCCGGTTCCCAGTTCCCAGTTCCCAGTTCCCGGTTCCCGGTCCCGGCACAGAGGGAGCCCATCAGAAGGCCCCGGTTCCCTCCTCCCAGGCCAGGGAGGCCGGGATGAAGCCGCCGCAGGAAAGGGCACGGTCAGGGCGGCGGTGACAGGCGGGCAGACGGTGACACCCCGGTTTATCCGCAGACGATGCGGCGGCTGCGGCGCGGGATTTACGGCAGGTCCCGCCGTGTCCCTGTGCGGCCACAGCCCGACTTTACAGATTCCCACAGAGCCAGGGCAGCCCTCACCGCCGGCGCTGTGCCGGGGGCGGGAGTCCCGCACTGGCCGCTCCACCCGCGGCATCAGCAGAGCGGAGCGATTGAACACAGCCCCGCCGGCAGCTCACGGCTCTGTTGTCACCTCTCCAGCCGGGACACCGAGGCGGGAGCTCTGCCCGCCCGCCAGGACAGTGCACAGCGAAGCCACACCATGACCCACCCCCTAAACAGGAAAAACCTCCAACCCGGCACCTAACTGATGCCAAAGGCACCCAAGTAAATAGACAAAGGAATAAACTCCTATGAAATGCCATAAATGTAAGTTTGAAATGCCCAACATGAAGCCAATGAAGCCCTGTCTTTGCACAGACTAGTGCAATCCCCCCCCCAGGAAAAAAAGCAGGGGAGGAGACAGTCTCAACAAGCAGGTGGGGACAACCCTAGAGCTGTCCCATCCCCTCACCTGCCCCAAATGGCACTGCCCCCAATCCCTCCCCCATCTCCTCAGGCTCTACCTGTTTTCCCTACAGCCGGGTCACATCTTCTCACTGTGAACAGCAGTGAGAAATACCAAATTTTCAAGAAATTCCTGCTAAACTGTAGAATCAATTGAATGAAATCAAAACCTTTCCCTTCCCTCAGCCTCTGTTTTCACACTTGACATCTCGAGCACTTTCCAGTTAGATTTAATGAACAGAAAGTGTTCTCTTTTTTATTCCCTAAAGGCAAATACTACTTTTCTACCTCTTGGGGAAAAAATTGCTCAAAATCTGCTTTGTTTTGATCAAGGAACAGACAGAAAAAGACTGAATGTTTCTTAAATTAGCCTACTAGTATCCAGAAATATCAAAAAGCCATTATAATGGATAGATGTATATATCTCATCATACAATGGAGAGCATGTACATTTGCTGGCAGAGGAAGGGCCAAGTGTTGTGCTGATGGTGAGGATGGAGATGCAGTGTCTGCCAGGCACACAGATACACCCTCCCTGGAAAAGCTGAGGGAGCACAACCCGCTTTGTCCCTTCCAGCTTTAAACCAGTGTCCTACCACAGCACAAATGACACCTGTGGGGCCATAGGAGAAAAAAAAAAAGTTCTGCATTTCCAAAAAACCCTCTTTTTCTTGCCTTTTGCTCCTCTCTGTGTGCCGGTTTACCAGGAGTATTTAAACTTTATCCCTGGAGCTGTGTTTATCCCAGCGCAGAATGAAGGCTGTCAGCGCCCGGGATCACAACAAGGCTCTGCGGGAACCGCGCTCCCCTCCCACCTCCCGGCGGAGCCATTCCCCCGGCGGAGCCATTCCCCACCCGGCTGCACCTCTCAGGACACGATTCCAGCAGGAACAGGACGGGCTGTGACACCAGAGCCCCGTCACAGCCCCGCTGGGCAGGGCAGAACCTCCCTGCCCGGAGAGCTTCCCACCCTGCCGGGATGTGGCCACACTCCTGCCCACTGAAATGAAGGAAAGCTGCAGATGGGGGCAGTCAGATGTGGGCAGTCAGATGCGGTCACTCAGATGTGGGCAGTCAGATGTGGGCAGTCAGATGTGGGCAGTCAGATGTGTGTGGCCACACACCTGCACACTGAAATGAAGAAAAGCTGCAGATGTGGGCAGTCAGATGTGGGCAGTCAGATGGGGTCACTCAGATGTGGTCACTCAGATGTGTGTGGCCACACTCCTGCCCACCTGAGCCTGCCCACCCACAGCAGAGACACCCAAACCCCAGCCAGCGAAGCAACATGTCAGCCTGTTCCTATAAACAACAGGGCTGCCTCTGCTACCTGTTTGGAATCCCTACAGAGCATCTCCCAGGGAAACGGAACCGAGAGCTGACACTGAGTCATCCCCAGACAGGAACCTCTCCACACAAGGCCCTTCCCGGCTGCTTTAGGCTAACCAAGGTTGACTTTGCAGATACGTAGGCATTTGTTTTTCCTTTAAAAACTGCTGTGTTAATTGCTGGCTGACTCCAGTGGCTCTGGCAGGAGTTGGGGAGTCCAGAGGTAGCTGCTGCTGCATCCCCAGTGCGGGAGGAGATGCTGGCCCAGCTGATGCCTGGTTTTGTTTTTTTTAAAATAAATATGTAATTTACAATATTGAACAAAATATGGAATAAATACCACTTGTCACTATCCAATGCTACAACTTTCCTTAAGCCTGTAATTACTTAGAAAAGCCTTTCACTGCTGTGCAGATCTCCCACAGATTTTCCCTCAGTAAATTCAGGCTGAAGCTGAAGACTGTCAGCTGAAAGACAGGAGTTGATTTCAGCCTATTTATCCTGCAGTTTGATCTGTCCCACAGATGAGGAGCAGAAACCAATTGGATGTTATTCATGTTTACTGAAGGTTCTCACACAGCTCCGGCCCTGGCGTGGCCGTGGAGGTGACACTGCCCACGGTCCCCTCTGGGCTCTCACAGGGGTGCCAGGTGCCGGCAGGGACAGGGAATGAGAAGGAAACAGCTCATCTCCCAGGTGGGAATGGCCCCTGAGCCATGAACCTGCTGAGCCCATCCTGCCCAGCCCTGGGGACACTGTCCCCAAGTGTCCCCAAGGGTCCCCAGGTGTCCCCAGACAGACACACCTCGCAGATCTGGGAACCTCCACCCTGGTGGCCCAGCCACTGCTGACGACAAGGCTCCCTACACCAGGAGATGCCTGCCCGAGGTGACACAGCCCAGGTGACACTAGACAGGTTCCTGGTACCATTCCATGGGGCACAGCCATGCCCCAGGTGCCACCAGCTGCAGAGCCACCACACGGAACAGGTGCCAGCTTGCATCATTAAACATAAGGTGTTTTTTCGTGTCTTTTGGGCAAGAAGTACTCCAAATGCATTAATGTCTTGCTCTGTTAACAAAGAAACTATGGCAACACACAAAGAGCTGCCAAGAGAATTACTGAAACAAGGTTTAATAGTTAATAAGCAGCCAGATGATGTCAGATTCATCTATTAAGACCAGTTTATATCTGCCTATTAGAACTTAATGTCCCAGAAAGTTGGGTTGGCCAGGATTAAATAGTCTTCCTTTTAGCCCAATTATCAGCAATAAAACCAATTTTCTAAAGAATAGGGTAGAGTTATCCAAAATGTGGCCAGACCAAGCCTGTATTTTGTAGCATGCCTATAATGTTCCCTTTGTTAAGGAGCAATTTTCTAGATGTCAGAGATGTGAATCAAAATTTAATGTGTGTGCGTGTGTGTGTTATGGAAATGGCAATTGCAGCAGTTGCTCGCAGCACATCCCGACTGCCAGGCAGCACAGGAAACCAAAGGCTTTTATTCCCATTTATCCCAGTGCATTTCTGAGTCTGCTGGAATTGCTCTTCCTTCTAATTGAGGTGATCAAGAATTCTTAAGAAATATTTTTCAGCGAAAACTGTTTTCTGAAATGGAATAATGAATATTTTATGGACAAGCATTAAGTTGCAGACGCACCTGCAGAGGGTTTTGTTTACCCAGCTGGGCATATCCACCACGAGGAGACCCTGAGGTGCCACAGCTCCACATGTGGTGCTGGCCCTGGGAGCCTGGTGCCTGTCCATGCCACCAGGAGACCTTCCACAGCCTCCAACCACTGCTTCCTTCCTGTTTATCACACCAGCTGCTGCTGGTTCTGCTGCTGATGGAGATGGAGCAAAAGGTGCCTCTGGCACTATTTCCTGGTCCCAGACCAAAGGCCAACCTTCAGGCTGAGGCCACTGGACAGAGTCCACCCCCCGTCCCTCCCCAGCTGCTGCCACATCGAGGCTTTATCATGGATCACACCCCCAGTTCCAGCACAGCTCCTATTCCTGCAGAGCTGTTCTCTGACCAGTTTCCTCCAAGTCCCCGACCTCTGCTGCTGCTGCCATGGCCAGAGATGCTGCAGCTGCAGGAGCATCCATCCCCTCACAGGGCCTGACACTGTCTCTGCCGTGCTCTATTCTTAGCAACTCTCACATCACCGATCCTTGAAACCATCTCATCTCTGACCTACCACATCTCCAGCTTTCCTTCAGCTCAGTCTCCAGTGCTGCTTCCCCTGAAATCAATCAGGAACTCTCAAGGCTTTCAGAGGGAAGACAGGACATTATTTCTGGACAGTTCCCCGCTCTCTCCTGATCATGTCTGACTCCTTCCGCTCCCCTGAGCTCAATGCAAAATTAAAATCTCTGGAAAAAAACTCCTCCTGCACTTCCTAAAGCTTTTTGTACCTCCCATCTCTAACCATGGCATCCAGCACTACAACTTCAGCTGACCCCAGAGGAACTACCAGGTTCAGAGCCAGCCCGGAGACCCTGGGGGAACAGGGGGTTCCCCCAGCACCCCTGGGGATCAGCCCTCACCTCCCCAGGCAGGAGCAGAACCTGCCCCCACCTCCCACAGCTCCCTGAGCCCGGCTGCACTCACAGCACGATGCCTCTGCAGATTTTGGCAATTTCAACACATCCGGCACCTTCACACTGCAGCAGGTGACTGCAAAAGAGGAGCTGGTGCTCCCACCAGGGAGGCTGGGCACGGGCAGGTGGGACAGAGAGGTCACCTGAGCCACACACAGCTCAGAGAGCCGAGAGAGCCACACAGAGCTCAGAGAGAGCTGAGAGAGCCACATACAGCTCAGAGAGAGCCACACACAGCTCAGAGAGAGCCGAAAGAGCCACACACAGCTCAGAGAGAGCCGAGAGAGCCACACAGAGCTCAGAGAGAGCCACACAGACCTCAGAGAGAGCCACACTCAGCTGTGAGAGCCTGGGCTGCACTCGGAACCTGCCCCGCCTGGGCAGCCCTGCTGCTTTGGGAACACCAAGTGCCAGGTTTAGTGGAATTTCTCCCATGTGCGCAACCCCTCGGCAAAGAAAAACATTAAACAGCTTTAAAAGACTCAGCTCCTCATGTGAACACCCTGGGAGAGACATGGAAACGTTCTCTTCTCTGTGAAGTGAACAGCTGAGTAACTTGCAGCAGATGGGCCGTATTTGGATCCCTCTCTCATAAATACAAGATTCACCATTTGGAATTAAACGAGAGGAGCAGCTGTCCATTGTCCCACTTGGAGGGGTTCTGTTCATTAAATAAGCAGAAGCCAGGTGTTTGTGGAAGGGAGATCACAGAACCCAGAGTCACTGAGGCTGGAAAAGCCCTCCCAGCCCACGGAGTCCCCCTGTGCCCCATCCCCACCCTGTCCCCAGCCCAGAGCTCTCAGTGCCACCTCCAGGAATTCCTGGGACACCTCCAGGGATGGGCACTCCAAACCTCCCTGGGCACTGCCAAGGCCTGAGCACCCTTTCCATGGGGAAATTCCTGCTGCTGCCCACCCTGAGCCCCCCCCTGGCCCAGCCTGGGGCCGTTCCCTCTCTCCCTGTCACAGACTGCCAGGCAATGCAACCACAAGAAATGTGTCAGGAATCCCTGATTCTCTATCACCAAGGCATCAGAATAATGATTATTGGAGTTTCCAGACCAGACCAGGTTCCTGCTCAGCCAGGAGTCCTGTCATCTCATCCCATGAGCAGTGCCACTGCAAGGGGTACAGCTATTCCCCTAATCCTGCACACAGGAAGGGCTGGAATTTAGGGAAGGTTCCTTTTCCTGTCTGTATTTTGCTACACAAACCCCACACAAACCCCCCAACAGCTACAAAAATAAGCAATAATTAAACTGCAACATAATCTATTGCCTTTCTTTCTGATAAATTATGGATTACTGTATTATGGACACTCATTAAATCCAGGAGGCTGCTAAATAAAAGGTATCAACATTCCTAACTGCCTGACCTAGTGCCCACATGATTCAATGCCAGACTCACATACTCCAGCAGGGCCAGCAGCAGGCTGTGCCAGGAGGATCTGGGTCCTGCTGGAGGAGGCGTAGAGGGAGCAGAAATCTAAACTAGGGATGGGATGACTCAGTTGAGACCGTTGGAATGAGGCAGACGATAAAAATACCCAAAAGACGTAAGGCAAATCTCAAAAACACTCCTCTGGTTCTAAACCAGCGGGGCTGGGCCGTGTTTCCTTACTCATTGTCACCCCAGGCTCTGCAGTGAGACAAGGACAGGGCTGGGATGAGCCATGGGGGGGCCAGCAGGGCTCAAACCCCCAAAGCTCCCCCAGCTGGGCCCTGCACGGCCCCAGCACTGCCCTCCTCACCCCTCTGGGGACACAGCTCCCTGCAGGGCCGGCTGAGAACGTTGGGAAATGCTCCGAGTGGCAGGGGAAGAAGCACAAACACAGAGCCAGGTGTGGGGGGCTGGCACCCCAAAACACAGAGGCAGGTGTGGGGGGCTGGCACCCCAAAAGCACTGACGGGTCCCTCAGCTCCCTGCCAGGGCGGGGAGAGGATGAGAGGGCTCTGCTGCAGGGCTGCTCCCACAGCACACAGAAATACCACCAGGGCTCTTCCCTCTCCCAGTTAAAGCCCTCCAAGGATGCACATTCATTGCTTTCAGGCTTCAGTTCTGGAGCAGAATAAGCCATCCTTATCACATTATTTTAAAAAGTAAATTCTCCTTAGGAAACTGGAGCGTTGCCTCTTTCAGAAGTAAGGATTTTCTCTCCGTAATTGCCATTCAGTAATGGACACTCATTTAATTAAAGGCCCTCTATAATTTGACAAGAATCTCTAGAAATAATTTCTGCCTCAGATTGCCTCTTTGAGAGGTTTTCTGACAAGGTGTAATTGAGAGACTGACCTTCACTGGGCGTGGGGGGAGCTCACAGAGCCCTGCTCAGGAGCTTAAAGATCAGGGTTGGAGGGATCTGAAACACAGACAATGGTCTCTGATGCCCTCCTGAATAACCCCGGAGTCCCAAAGTCCTTTTGCCAGAAAGAATTTCAAACCCTTGCCTTAATCCAGCCTGGTCCCTGTCAATGGCCCCACGGAGTGAGGGGAAATGGGAACTGTTGCCAGAGAGTGTTTGAAGTTCCTATTTTTAATTAATAACGTCAAACGTGTGCTGCACATTTCAATGGGCTTTGAGAGACGAGCTCATTGTAAATGATTCCTTGTTAACTAATTATGAAATGCGAAGTCATTGCCAATTTACCATTGCCAGACAATGCTACAGCTGCTTTCACACGACACAATAGGCTCAGGCTTTAAGACAGACTCTTCAAAGGCAATAAGTGATGAGCAGGAAAATGGGGCCCTTTTCATGATGGCAATTGAGGTTCCCCACTGTTTTGAACAGAGAACTTACTCAGAGACTGAAATATTGTATTCCTGCTATGATACCTGAAGCTGCTGCCTCAGAAATCATTGAAAACACACACGTGGCTTTCTCTCTTTTCTTGTACTTCTGTTTCCTTGCTCACTTCCCCACAGCTCACTCAGACGCTCTCGGTGACATCCCTGCTCAGCATCTGCCTCTTCCTCTCAGCACAGGGACCCGAGAGTACAGGGGCTGGAGCAGCAGCTGACACCAGCTCCGGGATGGGGCTGCAGGCTGACAGGGTGCCTTCAATAACCACATCTCACGTTAGCAGAACATCTTTGTTTACACCACACGACGTTCAGCAGTATACGAGGAAGGAGCGTAATTAAATCCCCAGTGCAATTGTCAAAACAAACGAGCGGCGTTTATTTTGCTCATTTGCCGATATAGATTTGCAGCTGATCGGGAAAAATGCAAGTGCTGGGGGGTGGATGTGGCAGACAGGAGGAGGCGGAGGGCGGCAGGGAGGGTGAGCGGGGACCATGGCCAGCGCTGGGAGCGGCTGCCCGAGCTCCCTGGGGCACAGCCGGAGGGGCACAACCGGAGGGGCAACGAGATCGACCCACCGAGCACCCTGTGCCCTCACGAGTGCCCCTCAAACAGCTCTCCTCTCAACTGATCTTAATTAACTGCCAGTAATTAGCGTCACCCCAGCAGCCTCGGCAGAGTGCCTCTCCACGGCACCTCGCTGCCCTCCAAACAGAGTGCAGTTTAATTAGGAGAGATCTCAGCCAGGCTGCGGGGTCTGTGTGGCACCGAGCCCGCCTCCCTGGTGCTGAGCCGCTGGTCACACTGCTCAGGGCAGCCACTGGGCTCCCAGAGGGGAGCAGGGCAGGATTGGTGTTTGTCTGGGGCACAGCGAGCCCCTCACGCCACCCAAGGCACCCCCAGCAGCCAGGCTGGACACACACGGGTTTGGGATGCAGTGGACACACACAGGTTTGGGATGGACGGGGGGCACACACAGGTTTGGGATGGAGTGGGACACACAGGTTTGGGATGGACTGGGGACACACAGGTTTGGGATGGACGGGGGGCACACACAGGTTTGGGATGCAGTGGACACGCACAGGTTTGGGATGCAGTGGACACACACAGGTTTGGGATGCAGTGGGCAGCCAGAGCAGGGCACTGGGAGAGCCTCGGTGTCACAGGGACCAACACAGAGGGTCGAGTTTAAAATGACATGAAGTGATCAGTCTGCAAGAAGCAGGAGCTCCAGCAGAAGAATCAGGTTCCATTTTCCCATCCCCTCTGCCTCTCCCCCGTCCATCTCCCAGCACACCAGCTGCAGAGGTGCCCACCAGGACACCCCACATGCTCCTGGTGCCAGACGTGGGGGGCACGAGCCCAGCGTGGGGCACAGCACAGCCTGGGGGCTCCCAGCCCAGAGCAGCTGGGGGTCCCTACACAGACAAATGGGTCACTCACTTCCACCCCACTGGTCCAACTGGCACCCGTAACCCCCTGACACCCACGAGCCTGCAGAGAGGACTTTGTGACCCAAAGGGACACTCGTGGCCGAGGACAAACCAACATGGCCTGAGCGTCACTGCCGGGCTGTGCTGGGACCACCTGGGCAAACACCTCTGTGTGCTCAGAGCCGACAAAACAATTCAGAGTTCACCTGCAGGCAGAGGTGTACCACATCCTGATGGACCAAACACCCCCCTGGAAGCACCTGCGGGAAGGAATTGAGGTGCGTGGGGCAGGGGCCTGACAGCCCAGCACAGCTCTACTCCAGCCCAACACCAGCAAACACACTCTGCTGTGTGCAGAGACCTACTTTGCAGAAACCTTGAGCCGCATTTGCATCGTGTTGAGACACAAAGAACTTGCAAACATTGGGGCTTCACTGAGAGGTTTCAGAACAGCCCTGGGGAACGGAGCTGCCGCTTGGGTCACCCATGGCAAACCCGGTCTTGGGCCTGTCAGAGCCCCAGGCACACTCCTCATAGCAGATCCTCGTGAGGAACACCACTGTGAGCCAAGCTGGGGCACCTGAGGGCCAGAAAGGGACATCCCTGGTACGTCCCTATCCTAAAGAAAAGAATTATCTCTTCTGCAAATAGGTCTGTAATGGTGGCACCACAGGAAATTTCCTGTGTTTACTGATTATTCCCGGCTGCAGTTCCAGGGCTGACCCCTCCCCAGGCAGAGAGAAGGCCGTGCCTGGAGGCACAGGAGAGGCTCTCTGGTCAGACACCCCCAGCACGGGTCACACACCCACAGCTCCAAGCAGAATGACGCCCACCTCCGGATTTTGCCAAGGCCGAGGAGATGAGCATCAATCTCTGTGCTAAGGAAACCAGAGGGTGGCTCCCCTGAACCCTGGCCAGGGCTTTCAGCTCCCCCTGGGCACACAGCTCTGCTCCTGCTGCCTGTGCAAGGGCCACGGCCCACTGCAGCCTCTGCAGCACCTCACTCACCTTCTCGTTCCCTCAAAAACCCCAACAGTGTCGTGGTTTGCCCCAGGCCCAAGTGGGCTGCCAGGCACCCAGAGCAGGGTGTCAGGGGCACACACAGGCACACACAGGGTGTCAGAGGCACACACGGGGTATCAGGGGTGCACTCAGGCACACAGGGTGACCCAACCCTCGGGCACTGAAGCAGAGAGAGGAGCACCAGGGCACCCAGCTGGGCACGGCCTCCAGTGCCCCTCCTGCACCACTCCCTGCCTGAAATGCCCGTTCAGGGTTGCCAGTGTTCTCTGTGCTCTGTGACACGAACAGGGTAAATTTGGAAACAACAGACTGTTTCTAAATACAGCAGCAGCCGACCTGTGGCAGGGAGCGCCCCGAGACTGCGGAGCAGGTTCTCCAGCTGGCTGCTCTCAGCAGCTGTCAGGCTGTGTTGGCGCTGAGGGCTCAGGGAGCAATGGGGACACTCACACTGTCACACACGGAGAGCAGGAGATGTCCCTGCCCTGCTGGCTGCCTTTGGCAGGTGCTCCACACCTGGAGCCGGGGCTGGGACGGCTCGGGGATGTCACCTGCAGTGGCTGTGGCACAGAGGGGTCAGGCACTCTGCTCAGGGAAAGTGACCACAGTGAGTCAGCAGCTGTGCACAGACGGGCAGGGCTGTGCCGGAGCTCTCCGGGGGACAGCCCAGCCCTGTCCCCACCGCTGGGGCTGTGGTGACAGGGGGGGCCCTGCCCTCACCCCCATGGCCCGGGGCCCTGAGCAGCCCTGCCCGGAGCTGTGGGAATACAGAGAACAACCAGCAGCACGGGCCATCCTCCAGATGCACAGGATTCTGTGCCCCTTTTCATGCGGTAACGGTGTCCCACCTCCTGCTTCCACACAACTGCGCCCTGCAGAGACGAGCCACCGGGGAGAAGGGAAACCAACAAGGCTTTGTGTTAAAAGATCAGGAAACGGCTCAGGAGGACGTTCAAAGCAGACAGACCACGGCTGACTTCACCACCACCGCAACTGGGAAAGCCCTGGCACTGTATTTGGAAGATTTAAAACATTAATTAATGGAGAAAACAGCAATTTTAATAATGAGGAACACTTTTCCAAGAAAGAGCCACATTAAATCCAGTCACCACAGGTAATTGAAGCCCTCAGACCTGCCAGGTTTTTTCTGTGCACCCAAGGAAAGCTACAAAAGCTGCTCAGGGCAGAGAGGGGAAGGAGCCGCCCACATCTGGGTTAACTTTGTGTTCTGTGCAGCAGCAAGCAGCGAGGGATTGTGACAAAACTGCTGGGCTCACAGCAGCAGCCCGAGTGTGATGGATCACACGCAAGCATTTCTGAGTGAGAACTTTAAAAACGTTGATAACAAAACAGAACTCAGCCTTCCCTTTTTTTAAAATTCCACGAGAGGGTTTAAGAGGTCTGAGACGTTTAAACACGGGTCTTTTGGGGAACAACCCAAAACAACCCATTCTGTCTGGTATCACATATTCTGTCGTTTACTTTATGTCTCCTGATCATCACTGCTTTTCCCAAATCAATCCAGAAGCACTGGAATTTCCTACAATATATACTGGAACAACAGCTCTTTGTAACAGACAGAGCCCAAGAATATTTTCTACAATCAGCTGCTTCTGGTTTTCCATCAAAAGAGGCTTTTACTACTCGCCACAGCAGCAAATCCATTGTGGGTCATGAAAGGCAGTCTTGTTCCTCCTGCCGTGTCACTGGGGCTGGTGACTGGGAAAATGCACCAAAAAGTCAAACTGTGCACCAGCCATGTTGCATTTGAGCTGCAAGGGATGCAACAGAAGAGACACTTCATTTGGAAATGCCTTTTCCCTGTTTTCTAGCACTGCTGCACACACTGCAGTCACAGCACTGAAGGATGGTCTCTGCTGCAGCGTTTCACACCACTGGAGCACCAAAAAGCAAAGCAAAAAGAATAGGGAAAAAAACCTCCTGAAAAAGAGCTGAATTGTCAGTTATGCTGATTTCTTGGCAACTGGATGGATCAGCAGCATGAAAATATGGTGATGTGTGGTTTGGGGCTGTGGTGATGAACCCACACCCTCCCCCACAACCTCCTCCATGGCCTGGGAAGGGTGCTCAGGCCTTGGAAGTGTCCAGGGAGGTTTGGAGTGCCCATCCCTGGAGGGGTCCCAGGAATTCCTGGGGTGGCACTGAGAGCTCTGGGCTGGGGACAGGGTGGGGATGGGGCGCAGTTGGATCCGGTGATCCTGGAGGGCTTTTCCAGCCTCAGTGATTGTGTGATCCGGTGTGAAACACCTGCTCCAAAAGGCAGGAGTCCCGCCTGTGCCCACACGGGGCGGTGAGCAGTGTGCCCTGTGTGTGTGTGTGTGTGTACACTGCACTTGGAGTTAATTCAGACATTCCCAGCTGAGACCGTTCTCCTCACGACAGCCTTGTCAACACAGTGATGATGACTTGAAAACAAACTCTGGATTTCCCTCTCGAGAGCAGCCACTGGTGGGGTGTGCAGGCTCCAGGGTGCTATTTCAGGCACACGGTCCTATCTTTGTCCCAGAGGCTCGTGAGCAGCAGACACGCTCCCAAAATACCTTTGGCTGGGCTCAGTGGATGTGCTGCTCGGCACAGCTGCTGCTGCTGCTGCAGTGGGAGGGCTGTGGAAATGCTGCTTCTCCACTGGCCTCTAACTCAGCTGAGGAAGGCAGACACGGGGCCAGGGGCTCAGCAGGGGCTCAGGGGGGAGCCCAGCTGCCCTGAGCAGGCTGAGCACCAGCACCAGCTCCAGGAGCCAGCGGGCCCAAGGCCAACACCGACCCCGAGGCAGCACCAGGAGGGGTTTGGTGTCTCTGGAACCACCGGTGTCCCCACATGCAGGTCTGTGTTCTGTCACACACTGAGCTGGGCAGGCATTTCCCACAGTTCTGTCAAGGGAAGAGGCTCTTTTTGGCAAAGAAAGAAGAATTGGGAGCAGGACAATGTGAATAAGAGGGTATCACTGACACATGCTGGCAGTGACAGTAAATCTGGGAAGGAAAAAACAACAAGAGAGTGATGAAAACCTGAAGATATTTTATTTGACCTCAGGTAGGAAGAGTGATCCCCTTTGGCGCTCCCTGTTGCCAACAACAATCCCATTCTTTCCTTTGGAGGTGTGAGAACAGGTTGGCTCCATGGTCAGAGCTCACCGATGCACCCGAGCACCTGAACATGACAGGGACTGGGCTGAGCCACCTGGCACCTGCAGCACGGGTCCCCACGACCCCTCAGGGCTCACTCCAGCTCCACAAGAAGAGAGCAGACCCAAATTCACAGCAGCTGTCAAACAGAATTATTCACCCAGCTCCCGTTCTCTGGGGAAAGCAGACATCCTACTGCTGTGATCAGAAATTCTCTGGAGCACGGTGATGTGCGGCTCGCTCTGGGAAGAAAGAACATCTGACAGAGGATCAGGCACGGGAGGAGGGGAGCCAGGTCCTGCAGCAGCACGTGGAGCAGGGGCACTGCCCTCCCCTCCACGGGGGGCTGAGCTGGCCCTTGGGGAGCCCCCTCCTCCCTTTCACAGCACCCCTGGGTGCTGCTGCCCCCGCCCAGGTGGCTCCTGGGGCTGAGCACGGCCCTGGGGCTGTGTCAGCTCAGTGTCCCCAGCACTGACCCCTGGGCACCAGGGCCACCCATCCTCCCTGGGACATCCCAGAGAGCAAACCCCAGGGAATAACCTTGGCAAGAGCAGAGCTGGCAGTGGGAAAAGCCCACTGCAGCACAGAGCAGCAGGAGGACAGTGGCCCCTGGAGAGAGCGGCGGGGGAGGCACGGGTGCCTTTGGAGATGCCAAGCTAAGAGCATGGAAAAATCCAAACCAAGGCCAGAAGAAGCACTAACTAAAATGATTTCCCAAGTAGCGCTGAGAGGCAACAGCGACTGAGCTGTTTGTTGATGTTGCTCAGCCTTTTGATAAACAGAAGCAATTTGCTCTAGTTAAAAGAAACGTGCTATTTTTTAAATAAATTCACAGATTGATCTTTACATCAGAAAGCCATGTAGAGAAACACACAACAGGCTGAAACTATTCATTAATCAATCCCTAAGTTTGCCTCGATGCAGCTGTGCTTGTTTTGACACCTGCTTGACGCTCCTGCTGTGGCATTTAGCACGGAATAAAACCCAGTGCAGCAGAGCAGCAGCCCCTGCCCGTGCCCCACGCTGCACCGGAGTGGCCACAGAGCCCCTGGAGGGCTGTCACTGCTTTTAGGGCATTCCCCGGGGACCAGGGCAAAGCCCGTGTTGGTGCTGGAGCAGGAATTGACAGCTCCAGCCACATGGCTCTGGCTCCCGTGGGAGCTGCGGGCAGAGGATGGAGAGCCAGGGCCAGCCAGGATGTCTGAGCAGCAGCAGCAGCAGCACAGTGCCTCTGCCAGCACCCCACAGGAGCACCTCTGTGCCCCCAGCCCCAGCCAGGGCTGCTCCTGGGCTGTGTCCGTGCCCCATAGCTGCAGCCAGAGCTGCTCCTGGGCTGTGTCTGTGCCCCCAGCCCCAGCCAGAGCTGCTCCTGGGCTGTGTCTGTGCCCCCAGCCCCAGCCAGAGCTGCTCCTGGGCTGTGTCTGTGCCCCCAGCCCCAGCCAGAGCTGCTCCTGTGCTGTGTTTGCAGCCAGGGCTGCTCCTGTGCTGTGTCTGTGCCCCCAGCCCCAGCCAGGGCTGCTCCTGGACTGTGTTTGCAGCCAGGGCTGCTCCTGTGCTGGGCACAGCTGGACCCAGACCTCAGCACTCCCCAGTTACCCCAGAAACCCCGGGATGAGTTGATGGGCAGTGCCTGCCGGGCACGGGCACACCCCAAACCACTGCCCACGGCTGCTGTGCCCACAGCCCCTGCCACAGCATGAGCTCAGCCCTTGGAGAGAACTCAGAGCTCTGTGCTGAGCTCACAGCAACAGCTGCAGCCCAAACTCCTTGGTCCTGGTTGCAGGAGCAGCAGGGTGTGAAAGGAAACAGAGCAGGCCAGGGCCAGGCTCAGCAGGCACTCGAGGCACCCAGCTCTGGGCACTGTCACTGCCCAGCCCACCCCAGCAGGGGTGACAGGGAAGCTCCCAGCCCTAAGGAGGCACAACCAGCACTGTCAGGAGAGGGGATTGTTTCATCCTGTGCTGAAGGTCCTGCCAAGCCTCTTCTGTGCTGGAAGAACCACTAATCCATGCCAGTTCAAAGTTCTGAGCAAATCTAGAATCAGGCTTGAATGTGAAATGGTGGGGCCTGTCTGTGTGAGTATGAATTATTCATGTGCTTACCACATGCACCATTGAGCCCCTAGAGTGGAAATTATCTGGGCCCAAGCTTTGGCCCTGTTTCCTGTGAAGCACAAAGCACGTTTTCCAACAGTGCAAACAATGCAAACATAATGTGTATCATTTTCTGTGTTCCCTGCTGGCTGCTCCTGCCTGCCAGTTCCCATCAAGACTGGGAACCAGCACACACTAAGCCAGCCTGCAGTGTGTAGCTTTCCCGTGGGTTCTGTGCCATTTGTTTCCCAAATGTACCACATCTGTCACTCAGGAGATGACCTGTACCTCTCTGACAGTGAATCACACTGAGCTGTGTGGGGAAAGGGCTGTGCAGCCAGCACCAGGGCCCACAGGACACTCACCCTCACCCACAAATGTTTCTCCTACCCCTCACAAGAACTGCCTGCCCAGAGGAGGGAGCTGAGCTTTAGCCCAGGCCCTGCCCAGCCCACCTTTCTGACCTTCGTCAGGCACCAGAGTTAAAACCACAGGAATTCTGCAAGGAACCAGCGTGTGCCTTCTGCTGACTGTCCCACCCACACTCCAGTGCTCCTCACTGCTGATGCTGGGAAGTGTCTTGGCTCTTGGGTTCCTACACGCTGCAACAGGTTATTCTCAATCTAATTTTGTTCCCAGTTTCTACCCAGTTTCCCTGTTCTTTTGTGCTTTTTTTTTTCCCCACCCTGGATATCTGAAACACTCCTGTGATGGCTTTTTGCCACCATGTGATCCCTCTAAAATCCCAGGACACAAATCACACTCCAGCATTTTAAGCAGTGATGGCAACTTCTGTTGAGTGGTGCATTTTCTTTGTCGGAGGGTAGGAGGGAGTTATGGTCAAAAGAAATAAAGAAAAGGAGAAAGAAGTGGTTTTTTCCTGAGCAAAGACAGCTCAGGCAGGAAAGGGAGGCCCAAAGTCACACTCCAGCCCCTGCAGTGCTCCCACAGCCTCCTCCTGCCCTCCCCACTCTGCTTCAGAGCTACTCTGGGCACTTCCCCCAGTGCTCCAATGCACAGATCACCCCCTAAATACAAAATGTCACTTTATCTTTGGACAGCTCAGCTGGAACCAAATGCACACCTTGGACAATGAGGTAACTCTGTGCTGGGACAGGCCTTTACCCTGAAAGTCACTCAGGCATCATCAGCCTTAGGAGCCCTTGGTTTGCTGGAGCCACTAGAACCAAGCAAGGGCATGTTCTAGAATAATAAACGAAATTTATCAGCTTCCAGAAACATCGGCAAAGCTATAAAGACATTGCATTGCAGTTTAATTTAATTTAATTAAATCACACAGCAGGGCTAACCTTCACCCTGTGAGGATTCATGGCACAGGCAAACCAGCCACGAAATCCTGAACATCATCACTCCGTGCCTGCATCTCCTCAACTGCCGGCACTGGGGGAGCCCTGAGCACCACCTGAGATGTAAATGAACACATCAACACTGTCACACTGTCACACTGTCACACCTCATTGCTGGCAGCGCTCAGAGACTGTTCCCACACATCCGGAGCACTTTTAACTTTCCGTAACTGTCACCGACAGCAATTGCATTCCTGAAGAGCAGTGGGAGAGGGAAGGAGGGCACTGACATTCATCTGCTCTGGTGCAGAGGAGCTGGGCCGCTCTCAGGCTGTCCTGACACTGCCTCAGGAGATAAACACCTGGGCAGGGACAGACAGTGAGGATCCCTCCCTGGCACACACCTGGGCAGGGGCTGGGACACACCTGGGCAGGGGCTGGGACACACACCTGGGCTGGCACACACCTGGGCAGGGGCTGGGACACACCTGGGCAGGGGCTGGGACACACCTGGGCAGGGGCTGGGACACACCTGGGCTGGCACACACCTGGGCAGGGGCTGGGACACACACACCTGGCAGGGACACCCCACCTGCCAGCCCTCAGGGCCTGCCACGCTCCCTGTGCTGCCTCTGGGCCTCGTGGCCACATCCCAGCACAGGCAGCTGTTGGGGATGGTACCGGGCTGGGTCGGGGCAGGATGAGCAGCCAGGTGTGGAAACTGCACCTCAACAACCCCCCAGGTTGGAGAGGCGCCCCAGCTGCTGAGGGACCTCAGACCTGGAGAGCAGCTCCACTGCAAACGGTGGGGACACTCAGACCTGCTGCACACCCCAGGCTGCCCTGAACCGTGTCCAACCCCTCAGCCATGTCCCCTGTCCGAGCCCAGCTGGGCACAGACACTCACCTGTGTCCTCACAGACACCTGTGTCCTCACAGACATTCATCTGTCCTCACAGACACTCTCCTGTGCCCTCACAGTCTCACCTGTGCCCTCACAGACACTCACCTGTGCCCTCACAGTCTCACCTGTGCCCTCACAGACACTCACCTGTGCCCTCACAGTCTCACCTGTGCCCTCACAGACACTCCCCTGTGCCCTCACACTCCCCTGTGCCCTCAGCAGGTGGAAACCCAAGCCCTGACCCCGGGCCCCACCCCCTGGGGTGAGCAATCTCCGGCATTCCCACAAGAACCGGAGCAATGTCCAGAAGGAAGCCCAGGCTGTCCCAGCCCCTCGAGGGCCACGGGCACACACAGCCCCACACCCCTCCTGCCCCGAGGTGACACACGGGGAACCCAGCCAGCTGCTTCACCCCTCCAGCACCCCAGCCTCAGATGGTGAAAGCCCCGAGCAGCAAAAAGAGCAGCGTTTTTCGTTTCTGGGGAGGGTTTTCTCGTCAGGAGCCCTCACTGCCGTGGCACCAGGCACGGCCGGAGGTGACCCGCTGCTGCCCCGGCACTGACAGCACAGCTCTGCTGCCACCCCTGCTGCTCTCCACAGCCCCATCGGCACCGTGTCCCCAGACCTGTGCCCAGGAAGGACAGCTGCAGGCACTGGGGAGTGCCAGCCCCGCCAGCAAGGTCACCACACGGCCCTGGGGACACAGGGACAAGGCGGGCAGATCCCAGCCACGTGCTCCTGCAGGTTATTCCCAAATCACAGGAAACCCATTCCAAGGCAGTCATGAGGACTGTGGCCCCCACAGAACACACCAAGAATTAATCTGATTTAATATTTCACTTGAATGGTACTTGCAGTGACTTTTCCTTGATTGCCCTTGTCCCTCCCTATCCGTCAGATGCCCCTCGATTGCTGCTGTGTTTGTTTATTTTTTGTTACTCCAGCTGCATGTGAGCAGTCTCAGCTGCCCTGAGGGCTCATTTCACCCCGACCTGCTCTGCTCGGATCCCCACAGACACACCAGCCCCTCGAGAACGGCTTTTCTTCAGCCAGCAGGGTGCGGAGGGACAGCACGGCATTAATCACCCAGACCAGAGCCAGCAACCCAACACTGCACATGGCACCACGCACCTCCATGACCCGAAATCACAGAATTCCCGGGATTTAACCCATTTCTGCCCTACATGACACGGCAAAGCTTCATGCCTAGAAAAGTTCTCCATCCTTGGTGGGAATGAGGGGCAGGGCTCAGCTGGGAGGGCGGGGACAGAGAGCCCATGGAGAGAGGGAGTTCCTGGGAAAAGCACCGGGAAAAGTTCCCAATCCAGGGGCAGCCGGAACAAAGCCCCGCTGCCGAAGCTAAACAAGCTTTGCTGACACCTCCTTGCAGTTCCCACTCCCTCCTCCCCCCGCTCACTTACTTAGCTACCACTTTGATTGTACAGAAAGGCTTTTTTCCCTTGTGTTTAAATATCAGGGAAGACATCTGTGCTCCCAGCCCACAGCCATGAAAGCCGGGCTATGGGAGAAGTTCTCCTTGCAGTCTGAGCAGGGAACACTTTACTCAGTGGTTTGCAGAGCATGGAAGCTTAGCACACGTGTATCTGACCCCAAAAAAGTAGAATTTGGGATTTTATAGCTGCCGTACTGGGCACTGCACACAGATTCCCAATGAGAGGGCAATGTCTCCTGCCCAGGGCTTGCAGGCCCTGCCCAGCTGAGGTGACACTCGGGTGCTGTGAGGAGCAGGGACAGCAGGAGCAGGGACAATGCTTAGGGACAGCCCTGGCCCACAGGGACCAGGGGACACACCCAGGCCATGCTGGCTGCCCCAAGACCAGCACTGGCCACCTCAGGGGAGAGAGAAAAACTTCTCCCAGTCCTTGGATCCATCTCCCAGGTCCCTCTCCCGGCAGCACAGCAGGATGTCACAAACCTGGGCAGAAGGGTTTGGGACCCCCAGAGGTGAAGGACACAGAGCAAGGGAGGTCAGGCTTTGCTCCCCATCCTTCCATGTCTCTGTTGCCCCCAAGCCCTGACTGTCTGGCAGCATGCCCTCGTTTCCCTGAAGGGCCCAATCCCTGGAACAAAAAGCTGTAGGGAAGAATCCCAAGCTGAAAAACTACTGCTGAGAGCGAGGAGAATGCTGGACACCTCACTCCATGGGAGCAGGACAGGGGAAGCAAAAGCAGGAGCACAATGAGCTGCCAGGACTGAAGCCCCGAGCTCCGCGGGATGCCGGTGACAAGGACAGCGGGTCCGGGAGCTGCTGGGGCTGCAGCCACCAGCCCCGGCCGAGGCAGGCTGGGAGCAGGTGACAAGGACGCCGGGGGGATTCGGGATGCCGGGGGATGCGGGATGCCGGGGGGATGCGGGATACCGGGGGGATGCGGGATAC
>VZDJ01000083.1:436427-489203 GCA_008694505.1 Cyanoderma ruficeps | reverse complement strand
CCATCCTGTGCCCCACTGACAGCACACAGCCCCATCCTGTGCCCCACTGACAGCACACAGCCCCATCCTGTGCCGGGCTGGTCCCGGTGTGGGCAGCAGGGCAGGGGGATTCTGCCCCTGTGCTCAGGTGAGACCCCACCTGCAGAGCTCCCCCAGCCCCGGGGCCAGCATCAGGAGGATGTGGAGCTGCTGGAGAGAGGCCAGAGGAGGCCGTGGAGCTGCTCCAGGGCTGGAGCCCCTCTGGAGCCAGGCTGGGACACCTGGGGGGGCTCACCTGGAGAGGAGAAGCTCCAGGGAGAGCTCAGAGCCCTGCCAGGGCCTAAAGGGGCTCCAGGAGAACTGCAGAGGGACTGGGGACAAGGGATGGAGGGACAGGACACAGGGAATGGCTTCCCACTGCCAGAGGGCAGGGCTGGATGGGATTTTGGGCAGGAATTGTTCCCTGGCAGGGTGGGCAGGCCCTGGCACAGGGTGCCCAGAGCAGCTGTGGCTGCCCCTGGAGCCCTGGCAGTGCCCAAGGCCAGGTTGGACACTTGGAGCAGCCTGGGACAGTGGGAGGTGTCCCTGCCATGGCTGGGGTGGGATTTGGGGTCCCTTCCCACCCGAAGCACTCCATGGTTCTGTGATCACCAGCAGTGGCCCAGAGGAAGCAGAGCAGAGCTCGTGCAGCTCAAAGCCAAGGCTTGAACCCTCTGGCAGGGCCAGGCTTTCCATCCTGGCACCTTTGAGAGCAGCTCAGGGCCCCTGCCAGCCCTGCAGGTGCCAGCAGCAGCTCCAGGGGCACTGCAGGGCCTTTGCAGCAGGGGCTGAAACCAAAGTGTGATCAAAGTGCTGCCTCCCCTGCCAAACTCCCACCTCCCACGCTGGAGAGCTGCCTGCAGCTACTTCAGTTGCTTGTTTTGGTTTAGCCTTTTGCAGTATCAGATATGTATCCTGCTTAATTTTCTCTTTGCTGGAATGCTTTCTCTTGCCTAATCGTGTGAAAGAGTGATTTTATTTCTGGCACTATTTGAGCAATTCAGCCCTTTTATTTTTTGGTGACTTCTGCCTCCTTTAAGTTCTTGTTGTTTTTCTTTTCATTTACATGTCTGTTTTTCTCCTTGTGTCACTCATTTATTTAGACTAACCAAATGTTTTACTGAGAAATTAAGGACATATGCTGCTTCAGTTTAATAAGATGCATTCTGAGAATTCAGTCATTTAGCTCTGGCTGCTGCTTTGGGACTGGAGCTCGTGACTCTGGCTTGCTGAAAGTCAAATGGAGCTATGGAGGGACGTGTTTATTGACTTCTGCTCTACTATTTCTTTCTGCCTCATTAGGATAAAATCTTCTTAGACAGTGCCATGTTAAAGGAAAGGTCTTGTGTTACGGTGCTGATGCTGCAGAGAGCTCAGGCGTCGGTGAGGAGCTTGAACTGGACAACCAGATCTGAACAAGGAACACTGAAAATCCCGCTGAAGATGATTGACCTAAGTTATGGGTCTTTCCCAATCCACTTGCTCTCCCTGAAACGTCAGTGAACTTCTTTCTCCATTACTATTTTGCTATAAAATTATAAACACAATGCTGAGATCAAAACTAGCTGAAATAATCCCTCCTTTAATTAATGGAATGATGTCATTGCTTTCAATCCTAATGTATTTTCTTATGTAACCTTAAATAAAATTAACCTCAAATATTTTTTGCTTTGGGTAAACAAATACAAAGCAATACTTCTTCCAGCACTTCCTTGCCATGGATCCATTTGTATTTGCCATGAATGTTGCCCTCTGGTTTACAAATACCTCTGGTAATTAGGATTTAATTACCTAAGTAGCCTCAAAGAAAATCTATTCCAGGAAAAGCATGATACAATGACTAGTCATGCCTGCTTTTTCCTAAAGTCAGGTAATAGCCGGATTAGTAACATCTGTCTGTTCAAAGCAGAGATGCATCCGTGCTGAGGAACAGGGGCTTTGCCTCAGTCCAGCTAAGGGGATTTCTCAAGAGCTTGTGCCCCCCCAAAAAAACCTAAAAAATAAAATAAAAAAAAAACCATAAAAACCCATGAAGGTTTAGGCCAGTTTAGTTGTGATTGAAGTCAGCTGCTCCTGTGAAACAGCAGCATGATTTGGCACTGCAGGACAACCAGGAGGGTTCTTTAGGAATTCTGAGGTTTCCTGTAAAATGGAAGTTTCAAGGTCCAACACACTCCAATACACAGCAGGCTCCTGTCTGGGCAGCCCTGCAGGTCAGGAGCTCCTAAAGGAGGGGATTGATCCCATGAGCCAAGGTGGGAGCACTGGGGCAGCATCCCTGCGGTGTGAGGGGCTCAGTCTGGGCAGCCCTGCAGGCCAGGAGTTCCTAAAGGAGGGATTGATCCCGTGAGCCAAGGTGGGAGCACTGGGGGCAGCATCCCTGCGGTGTGAGGGGCTCAGTTTCCAGCTGCACCTGCGCAGGATCCAACAATGTTTACTGTTTGCCCAAAACTGTATTTCCTGGGCTGTCTATTCTGCTGTGGGATGGTTCTTCCACCTCCAGCTGTGCCCTGTGAGGTGTTACCTGTCCTGTGCCTGGGGACAGATCTCAGGAAGCAGACAAGCAGTGTGACCCTGCTGTACAGTGCCAGATGATTTGCACCCTTGTGTTCAGTGTTTCATGGAGTACAGGATGGGTTGGGTGGACATCAGAGCTCATCCCATCCCACCCCCTGCCATGGCAGGAACACCTTCCACTGTCCCAGGCTGCTCCAAGCCCCCGTCCTTGGACACTTCCAGGGATGGGGCAACCACAGCTTCTCTGGGGAGCCTACAGACCCTTACCTATGGTTTTTAATTCCTAGATTATTTTTTTTTAAGAAAAACCCCTTGAATAAATCACTTCCATGTGCAGTTGATGTAGTTGTGCATTCTTTAATGCCCTTTGGGTGTTCTTCCCACAGAAACATGGAGTCCCTTGCAGTGTTCACATGTGACATTTTACCCACCAAGGAATACCAGCCCCACACTCTGGGCTTAAAACATGTTTGTGTTTTTCTGTCTCAGAACTGGCATCGGGAAGAAAATGTCCTATCAACAATTCCTGACAATTTGTTTTGGAAGCTGCCGGATCTGCTTTGGCTGCCTCTCCACTCTAAAAGGATTAAAGCTCCCCCGTGCAATTGGTTACCACATGTAAGATCACTGGTCACACAGGCAATCTGATAACAATTGTATTTATTTTCCACTTGCCGGACTGTAATTTCATTGCCAAAGCCAGACTTTGAGATGCTTTTTGTTTGGTGCTGACTTTGGTGCAGGGAAATGATAGATGAGCTTAATGTTGTTTGCTGAAGCTCAGAGGAACTGAAAGGTCCGGCTGATATTACAGGGTGAATCTCCAAACCCTTTCAACTTCACAAATGCTGGAGCTGTTGCTTTTTCCATGTGAGATTTGTATTTCATTTGGTGACTGTTTTGATGGTGTTGTGGGGGAGTGGAGGCCTGGGTGGCAGTGAGGGACAGCCCTGCCAGAGAGAGTCCCCATTAATCTGCTGCTGATGGTTTCTGACAAGGTGTTTATCACCTCTCGGGAGGATTGATTGTCTGCCCTATTCCCATGAAGTGTGCCAGGAGGAAGGTTCCTCACAATGACTCTCACTCTGAGAAGTGACAGTGCTCTCACCTTGCCATGACCACCAAAATGAGCTTCTCACCAGGTTTCTGCATGTCCTTGGACAACTCCTCACTTCTTGCTCCAGAAGTGGAAGACGAGAAGTCCCAATTTGTGGTAATTAACTGGAACAAAGAAACTGTTGTTTTACTGGAAGAAAAGACCAGAACAGACCAGCCTGTTTGCAGTAGTGGTACTAAAATAAACAGTTCTGTGAGAATGTTGAGGAGGAAAAGGAGACAGCCCTTGGTCAGTAGCTGCTAAAGCATTATCCAAAGTAAAAGAAATATGATGGTGCCTCTGGGGAAATTGCCCATAGGAATTGTTCCCTGGCAGGGTGGGCAGGCCCTGGCACAGGGTGCCCAGAGCAGCTGTGGCTGCCCCTGGAGCCCTGGCAGTGCCCAAGGCCAGGTTGGACACTTGGAGCAGCCTGGGACAGTGGGAGGTGTCCCTGCCATGGCAGGGGGGGCACTGGGGGATCTCTAAGGTCCCTCCCAGCCCAAACCTTTCTATTCCGTGGTTCTGTCTTGTGACTGAAACAAGGTGCTCACAGGTATTTTAGGATCTCTTGTTTGTGAATCATTGCGTGCTCTACTCGTGATTAGAGCAGAGCAGCAAATGAAGGTTATGTCTCCAAAAATAGCTGGAAAATATCAAGGTTTTGAAATGCAGCTCTTGTGTCCAATTTGTGAATTGGACAGGACTGACATTATTTTGATGTGGTTTGTAAGTTGTATGTTCGTCATTGTATGAGGGGTTCCTCAAGTCTGATGTCAGTTATGTGTCCCTTCATGTGCTGTACTTTGTCCTGTTTGTGTTTTTCCACTGACTGCAACCAGCAGCTCAGCTTTTGGGAAATGCCCCTCAGAAATACCCGCTGCATATTCCTCAGTTGCGTTTTGTCCTTACTCCATGTCGGTCCACGAGCTGTACTCTAAGCTATTTGGCAATTCTGTGGGTATCCTTTCCCTCCTTTTTCTGCTTTAGAAGCCATTGAATTCCCCACTTCAAACTGTGAATGTGAGCACGATGCATTCAGGCTTTGACTGAACTGAAATGTCTTAAAATATTGCCACAAATCTTAACGCGGCGTTGAACAGCTGCCAAAACGTTTGTTTCCCCTTCCTAGAGGTAATGAAATATTATGACTGAAAGTACCAAGCTTCCTCAGTGTTTGTTTTGTGAAGTTTTAACAGTAAACAAGTCAATCTGCAATGCCGGGAAGCGAAACCAGCCCTTTGTGCGGGGAGGTTCATTGGAGCCGACCTGCTGCCGGGTGTAGAGGCTGTGGAAAGGAACGGCATTGAAATGGTGAAACGGAGGCGGTGGAGAACCGGGAATGGTTAAAGCTGCTCTGTGTCTGGTCCCCGCTTGGAGGCTGTGGGTGCAGGACAGTCCCCTCCCCGTGCCTGTGCCCCACACACGGGGGAGATGCTGCACACAGCACACACAGCCACCCTGAGCACTTTACAGCTCAACAACTCTTTTCTGAGCCGGGGCATGCTGGCATTTTTCAGAAGCCAAATGTTTTGGCTAAATGTTAACAGGCTTCCAGATAGATCAGAAAATATTATCTTATATTGACATGAAAGCCTTTCGTGCCCTATGCAGAGCTTCCAGGCTGCTCCCCAGAACAGGAAAACAGGAAAACCAGAGTTTTTCAAAAAAGGACGTTGATGAAATTAAATGAAAACAGGGCATATTTCTTTCTAATCTTATTATCAAAAATGGCTGAGCAGCTTTAGCTCAGATTTAGCCGGAGGAAGGCACTCAGCAGCCCAGAGAGCTAAATCTCAGCAAAATTATAAACAACAGCAAGTGATGTGTTTATAACGGGGACAGCCAGTATCAGACTTTAAAGTGATGAGCAGGATTTGCAAAGATCAAATACTAAATACTGGAGCAGTGTTTAATGAATGGGCATGAAGGCAGACTTCAGACTGTCGTGCTGGAAAGCTTTGGGGGGTGTTGTTTTCCAGCACGGATGTCAATGATGGAGAAATCTGGATTTGTCTCGTGTGCCCTTCCTACTCCTCTCTGCCGAAGGAAACAAAGGCAGGAAAAACAATTAAGGAGGTAAAATATTATTGTGTTTCTATTTAACTCAGTGAACTTTGCTTGCTCCTTTCAGTTCTATTGAAAAGGCAACTGAAAACTGCTTTTGGAAAGGAATCCTGTTAATGAGCTCCCACAGACCTTGGTGAGTGCTCACTCCTGGCTTGAAGACGTCAAAGACTTTTTGTCAAAGACCACACACCTGTGTGTGACACCTGTGGTCAGTGTGTGACACCTGTGGGTCAGTGTGTGACACCTCTGGTCAGTGTGTGACACCTGTGGGTCAGTGTGTGACACCTGTGGGTACCTGTGGTCAGTGTGTGGCACCTGAGGGTCAGTGTGTGACACCTGTGGTCAGTGTGTGGCACCTGAGGGTCAGTGTGTGACACCTGCGGGTACCTGTGGTCAGTGTGTGGCACCTGAGGGTCAGTGTGTGGCACCTGAGGGTCAGTGCGTGACACCTGTGGGTACCTGTGGTCAGTGTGTGACACCTGTGGGTACCTGTGGTCAGTGTGTGACACCTGTGGTCAGTGTGTGGCACCCGTGGTCAGTGCTGCTCGGCCACCGTCCCTCCCTCCCAGCCCCCTGCGGTGGGGCTCCTGCAGGCTGTGGGGCAGGGCTGTGTCCCGTGGTCCGTGTCCCAGCAGGAGGTTTGAGGGAGAGCTGTGCTCGGACAGTCAGAGCACCCCAGGGGTCGGGGTGGCCTCGGGGTGGCCTTGGTGGCCCCTGCAGCCCCTCTGTTCCCGTCCAGCTGCCAGAGGGGAGTGACCAGGAGCCCAGGCAGGGGAAGGACAGGACATCACACGCTCCATTCCTGCTTCACATGAGCTGCCCGCTCCTGGAATAACTCTGTTCTATTTTTCCCAAGCTGAGCAGTGACAAATCAAAAAATATTATTTGATTATTGAAGCGTCTTTGTGTCTGTGAGAGCAGAAGAGCCCCAGCTCTGCTGCCTTCCTGCAGTGACACTGGGTCCATGCAAAGCTCTTTCCTGGCCAGATCCTAGATCTGGATTTCTTCAGTGCCATCCTTTGATCGCTGCACGTTTCCCAGGTTGTTCCTGAGCTGAGGGCTTTCCTGCCATCTGTGGCGTTTGTCCCTTTCCGCTGCCTCTGTGGGTGACAGCTCTAAAAACGGCTGTCGCTGCTCCTGCTGTGCCCCGGGCTTTGTTCGGGCCACGCGATGGTTACCGAGCCCTGCAGGGCCTCGGGGCAGGGTTTGGGCAGCAGGACTGAGGGGACAGATGGCTGAGGCACCGAGGCTCCCGAGCTGTGCCTGTGCTGCGGGCACCCCCGTGCCTGGCGGGCAGAGGTGCCCATCCCATAAATCCCATAAATCCCATCCNCATCCCATCCCGCCCTCATGCCAGCAGGCTCTGCCATCCCTCCCAGCTCTGGGGATTTTGGCAGTCTCAGGGACCTGGGTCAGGCAGGGTGTGGGGTCAGGCTGCTGCTGTCCCCCCAGGGGCCCTGCTCTGGCTGCTCTGAGCCCGGGGTGTGTGGCACTGTGGGGGCAGTGACAGGGCACAGTCCCACCCTGTGACACCCCCGGGCTGTACTCACAGCCCTGTCCCGGTCCCCCAGAGCCGTGCCAGCCCCAGCTCCTCCCACAGGGGCAGGGTGAGCCCTGGACAGCACGGGGCTCTCAGCCTTGGCTAAGGAGACACCGTGCCAGGGTTTGCCTCGATCCACAGCACCAAAGGCCTTTATTTCCCTGCAGTGCAGCTGTGCCTGCCGAAGGCAGCCCACATCAACCCTGCAGCCACAGGGACCTGGGCAGCGCCAGGCAGCCCCGCTGGTACCTGGGAGAACGCCTGGAATTGAGCCTGGGACACAGGGAGGCGTTGGCAAAATCCAGTGTGTTTTCACAAACCCCTCGTGTTTCCACAAGACAGCTTTTTCTGAAACAACTGTTCCCTGAGCTCCTTTCCAGCCCGCTCCTCCTCCACTGCACACTGTCCCCAGGCTGCCACCTGCCATCAGAACCACCATGCAGGGACAGAGCAGGACACCGAGGGGCAGTGGCAGCTCTGACCCAGAGGCACTGCCCTGCACTGCTGGCTTCTCTCCCAGCGAGCAGAACAGCAGTTTTATCACACTGGTGCCATCAATACCAATCAAAAGTCTGTGAGGTCATCTGAGGTCAGTTTGGAGGCTGATCCATGACAATTCTGCCTCAGCTGTCATGCCTTGGGCATGTGTTCCTGTAGACCTGGAATGAATTCTCAGTGTTCACCTTGGCTGATGGAACTTTCACTTTCTGATGTCGTTAAAAGTCACCTGTTCAATGAATGTGACACCTTTGGAAGGGGGGCAGAAGTCTGAAAAGTGACAAAGCACTTTTGTTACTCACCTGTGCCTGTTCCTAAATCTGGTTCACGTGATTCATGTAGAACTGTCATTAAACAGCAAAGATGAAAAGTTCACTGCCCAGCCCTCTGTCTCCTCTGCTGTAAAAGGGGGTGAGATCAGAGTCATCAACTCTTCACCCCACTGAAGAAAGCCCAGGCACTGCAGAATTGTGTGGCTGCTTCTACCCAGGAGTTCTTAGAACTGTGAGTGATTTAGGAACAATTCTGGAGTGAAGCTGCTCAGGAGGGGCTGTGGATTGAAACTGAAGTGGCTGAATAATTTGTCAGGGGTGCTGAAAGGTGCAGCCCCAGTTTGCCCCCCGGGTGTGCCAGTGCAGCCAGAGCTGCAGCTGCTGGCCTGGGAAACGTCCCCCTGCATTCAGATCAGTGTTCAAACCTCCCTGGCTCTCAGCAAGATTAAAAGAGATTGCATTTTCCCCATAGTGAAGTCATCTGTGACTCATTTTGATCATTTCTGTTTAAAAATAGATTGTTTCTTCGTAATAAACTATTTTAAATCTAATTGTATTCCCAAACAGTCCTTTACAAGGTGCATTTTCAAAGCCATTTCTGCTTGTTAATAACGCAACTCTTCCACTTCTGCGTTTGTAATTCATGATTATTTGAAGTAATTTTCCAATTTGTGACTCATGGCATTATGAAAAGGTGTTCTGGTGATTGTATCCTGCTTAGCAAACTTCTGGGTTTAGATGGAGGGAACACATTCAGTTTGCTCAGCCCCAAAGCTGAGCACTGCTGTCACCAAGGTGTGCTGGCAGCAGTCAGGGGGATGAGCTGGGGCACAGGGGATGTTTGCTGCTCTGGCAGTGAAACATCCTGACACAGTCTAGAAGCCTCTAGACCTTTCCATTCACAAAACCAGCAGCAGGAATTACACAGCAGCGTGTTTAGTGTGTGCAATGAACACGTATTTTCGATTTTATCCACTTTTGTTACTCTGTACCGTAATTACGTGTATGGCACTTCTGGGCTGGATTTTTGCTTTGTAGGCAGATTCTTCCTTTATGTGGCTTTTCTTGGCCATTTTGCCTCTCTGGAATATTTCCACTGCTCTGTGGTCCCAGGTAATTCCTCTTTCCTGACCTCTCACAACTCCTGGACTTTTTACAAGAGCATGTAGTGACAGGACAAGGGGCAATGGCCTCAAACTGAAAGAGAGTGAGTTAAGATTAGATATTAGAAAGAAATTCTTCCCAGTGAAGGTGGGCAGGCCCTGGCACAGGGTGCCCAGAGCAGCTGTGGCTGCCCCTGGATCCCTGGCAGTGCCCAAGGCCAGGTTGGACACTTGGAGCAGCCTGGGACAGTGGGAGGTGTCCCTGCCCTGGCAGGAGGGACACTGGGTGGGATTTGGGGTCCTTTCTAACTCAGGCCATGATGATTCTATGATTCTGTGAGACATTGGAGGCTGATCCCATCTTGTTCCTCCATAAACTTCAATTGGAGTAAAATAAAATTCCTGTCCTGCCGCCGGGGTGTGGCACACGTGCAGAGCAGTTAAACTTTGCTCTAACTCCCAGTGTAACTGGGACAAATCCACCTTCCAGGGCAGCACCAGGAACATTCCTGGGGCAGCTGGGCTGGGGCTCTGCAGGCAGATCTGCACGGACCCTCTCCTTGGTGTGAAGAATCCACCTGCACCTGGACCTCAGGTGTCTCTCCCCGGAGAATGAGCCCAGAAGGATTCTCCCAGGAGAATGTCCCCATCGTGGTGCCTGGAAAACTCCTTCACACTCAGAGCCCCCGGTGTCTGCTGCTCCTGGCCTGCAGCCTCTCCCATGCTGGGTTTTGTTTTCCTTTTCAAGTGTACCTTGTCAATATTGCAGGAGTTGACATTTCCAGGGAAGTGCTGTCAAATGGAGCTGCTAATCACACTGCAAGATTTGTTTTGGAACATTCCTTTCAGCTTTAATTACTGGTAATTTAGAACCAAAGAGCTGTGCCATTAGCAATGTATTTGTCATTTCTGCAAGTGAGGTTTTAGAGAAACACTCAAAAAGGGCAAATACATTATTTCATACTGGAAGGAGGGAGGCAGACGGACACAGGCAGAATTTTAAGCAGCCAACCTGTCAAAGGTGAGGCAGGCTGGGCTGTACAGTTTAGCTGGGAGTGGAGATTTACAGTGACTCCAGCAGTACAATGTGAAAAATACATCCTGCTTGAGATTGTCTGTGGGGCTTTTGGTGCTGTGCTTCCAAAATGCATCTTTATAAACCATGTGTCCATCTAAGATAAATGTCAGGACAAAGTACGATATTACCTTTCTCTTAGAGGCTTGGTACATTTATTTTTCTTAAAGATTTACCAGATTTCAGCCCTTGTGCTTTTGTTTGAATCAAAAATAATGGAGAGTATTATTTATTTCTGCAAAATCTAGTTAGAAAGGGAAGATTGCTCCTTTTGTTTCACTGCTATGAAACCTAATTTATAAAGGTTTATAAATAATCAGCAGAAACCTGATTTCTGAAATGGATTGTGCATCTCTGGCACAGTGTTCCCATCTCACAGGCAGAGAGAGAAAGGCCTGAGAGATGACTGCACCCTGTCTCCACCTGTGCTGCACATATTTCTGCTCAGGGGACAGTGCCTGCTCGTGGTTTCCTTGGGCAAGAACACTTCTGGGTGATGCTGGGACTGAGGAGCAACAGAGACCCAACGATTTCAGCAGCAGCAGAAAGTCACCATGAACGAGAAAGAAAACATGGAAAACTTCAGTTCAAAACTCCCGTTCCCTTTCTTTCATATGAAGAAAAACAATACAGCATAAAAGTTATTTTTCAGAAGATTCCATTCATTTATGAGTGGGTGGTAGCACGGGGTTAGCTGACAAAGTTCATTTTGTCTGACTAAGCTTGAACAGGGCAAACAATTTGCGTAGAGAAACAGTCAAAATTTTAAAAATCAAATTTTTTTAAAAAATGAAAATTTGCAAAGCTATTAAGCAACAAGAGAACGTAAGGCCAAAAATGGAAAAAGAAGAAAAGCAGACAGACAATCACTACAAGCATGACAGTCTGGTTTGGACTAGTTAATAATCACTAGACTTGGCCAAGTAAATAATTGAAGGTGGTTTATAGTGTCTGCCTGTGTACAACTGGTGATCACCACAGAAATCAGAAACCCAGCAAACCCCAGCCCCTGCCTTTGGCTCAGCTGCTCTGGCCCCTGTGCACTCACCTGTGGGGTTTTTATCTTCTTTTCTTCTTTGTGTTAGAGCTGGATTAATACACAGAAGTCACAGTTCTGTTTGGACTCAGTGTTTATTAATTCTTATCTATGTACAGGCCCAGGAGCCAGGAGCTCTAACTAGCAAGGTGGAAAATGTAGATAAAATGGAGATGGTTCTAACTCTTTCCAGGGTTATTTAAGTGATAATCACCCAATAATGAGGTGACACCTAATTTTTTTTTTTTGGACTCAATAATCACCAAACAAAGCATGCAATGAGGATCTTTTTCACCCAGTTACAGAAAACCACCCAAACCCATGAAGAAGAAGGAAGAAGGTGAAGAAGAAGGACTTAGACAATGCCCAAAATCCTCCGTCTTGCCCCTTATATATTATTATACACTAACAGCTTAACTCTAAGTTTTCCACCCTGTGAGATCACACAATACATTCACACCCCACACCCCCAGCCCCAGGGCTGTCCCTCAGTCTCAGGAGCCTGTTCCACGGCCTGGGGTCAGACACGGTCCCTGCCTGAGGGTCAGCTCCCCTCAGCACAGAAAGCCTGAAATGGTCACCAGGGCTCCAGCACACATCACCCACCTTTGCCAGCACTGGGTCCTTCCAGGTGCCTTTGGGCCGCCCCAGGAGCAGGGTTTGATCCTTGTACCTGGAAATGCACCCCAGGAAATTCACTGCACTGACAGCCTGGCCAGGAGCAGGGTTTGATCCTTGTACCTGGAAATGCACCCCAGGAAATTCACTGCACTGACAGCCTGGCCAGGAGCAGGGTTTGATCACTGTACCTGGAAATGCACCCCAGGAAATTCACTGCACTGACAGCCTGGCCAGGAGCAGGGTTTGATCACTGCACCTGGAAATGCACCCCAGGAAATTCACTGCACTGACAGCCTGCACTGTCCCCCTGCATCTCCACCTTGAGGGGTCACCAAAGGGGACTAAAATCCTTCCTTGGGGCATTCTGGGAATGGAGGGCTACTCTGTATGGAGCCTTCAGGTGTACTTGTGTGCTCTCCCTGGAATTTGTTTGAAGCGAAGTGTGAGGCAAGGGACAATTTTCTTGTGGCCTTGTCAGTGAGGAGTGTCACCCAGCCCTGCAGCCCAGGGGAGAAATGCGGAAAGGGAAATACCTCAGGGGTGTGATAAAATATCAACCTGTGAATCTCACAGCCCTGAGGGGAGGAGAGGGGGCTGCGTTTGTGTCACACACAGAACTCATCCCATGGAATGTGGTTAGGGAAACACAAGGTGGAGCTTTCTGCAGAGGCTGTTCTTTGGAGTCGGCAGAGGACAAACGGGAGCAGGGGCTGGGCCGTTTTTTGGGATGGGAAGTGGCTGTTTGCATGGCAGCACTTCATCCCAACAGCAGAGAGCAATGTGTATGGATAGCTGACATTTTACAGGGGATATAGGGGAAATTAGGACATCAGGGAACAAAAGAGGACAGTTAATTAGCAGAAGACTCGAGGGGAAATGGAAATGCACTACTGGCTGATACATATGGAGGAAAAGCCCTCCGTGTGCTCCTGTGTCAAGAGACATAATCATCACGTTTGTGTACAACTGATGCTCAGACCTACTTTAAAAAATAATTTAGTTCACTGTAAATACCCCATAAATAATTTTTAGAAGCTGCTCGATATTGTCCATCCACACACCAGAAGCCTGAGTGTTGTCTGTGTTTCCATGAGGTGTCTGAGCTCATGTTCTTAGAGCAAATTGTGTTTGTCTGTTCTCACACTTTCTCTTTTTTCCCCCCAGTATTGCAGTTATAAATTTACATTAGGAGGGTAGAATTAAGAAGTTGTCAGCAGAGAGGGAAAGATGCATTATTTATGGTCTGATGGATTCCAGAAGCCATTAATAATAGAAATACTGGGCATATTCCCACAGAATGCCTCTTGTCTTACTTAAGCTTTCCTGTAATGAAGGCTAATTACTCTGGGCACCATTAGTATCAGACTGGAATTAGGGGTGTTAAAATGTGATATCATTCAAGGAAATGCAGTGAACTTGGGGTATAAATGAGCTACTTGAAGTGCTAAACCATGTGGTGAAGTATTAAAATACGAAAATATCAGCTCAAAATGCTGTGAGACTGGGAACAAAGTCAAAATACTGATGTACAGATGACTCTTTTTTTAATAAATCCCAGTTCCATGTGTGGTATCATTAAAGGCAACCACATGCATTCCCAGAATGTCACATGATTATTGTCTTTGTGTTTTAAGACCTTGGTTTTAATTCTTGTTCTTTTTAATTAAGCAGTAGTGTTGCTTAATTAGCACTATTTACCTTCAAATTTTACCACATTTTAGCATGACCTGACAGCAAGCAGTGCATTTTTCTAAGGAGACACATCTTATCCCATGCTTAATGTTTGTGTCATTTTTTCCACGTTAGTGAACATTTATTTCAGCATGCACAGTATGTAAAAACCTGCTTACTGAGCATTTAAAGTTATCAGGATCTGGAGTGGAGCTGCAGACCAAGATACCATCTGTGTGACCCTCCTGGCTGGGCTCTGTCACCTGCAGGAGAAGGACATTGCATGTGACCTGTGGAGAGATTGAGGAAAGGATTAGAGAATTCAGTGTTCAGCAGTTTGCAAGTTAAACTGCTCTCTCAGAAGGGCTCAGTCGAGGCTGTTTCAGAGCACAGACCCTGTGAGCTCCACACGGACACCACACCTCCCTCAGGAGGCTCAGGAGGGATGGGGACTGCAGCAGGTCAGGCTGAAGTGGGCTGGGAGAGGAGCCTGGCTGCAGGAAGGGTTCTTGCTTGCCACCCCCAGCCACAGCAGAATTAGTGTAAATTAGTGTAAATTAGTGTAAATTAGTGTAAATCCATCATCTGGAAACCTTTACAGAGTTTCCCAGGAAGGAGACCAGTGATTTATTAAATAGACCTCTAAAAGCATACTTCTGTGCTTTTAAAGATATTTTGTGGTTTTAGAAGTCCAGTCCTAAGTATGATTTCAAATCTAGTATTAATGGTAGAGGCAGAACTCCACAGTTCCCCATTTCACAGAACTGTCCACGTGTCAGTGCCTAAAGGGGCTCCAGGAGAGCTGGAGAGGGACTGGGGACAAGGGATGGAGGGACAGGACACAGGGAATGGCTTCCCACTGCCAGAGGGCAGGGCTGGGTGGGATCTGGGGCAGGAATTGTTTCCCTGGCAGGGTGGGCAGGCCCTGGCACAGGGTGCCCAGAGCAGCTGTGGCTGCCCCTGGATCCCTGGCAGTGCCCAAGGCCAGGTTGGACACTTGGAGCAGCCTGGGACAGTGGGAGGTGTCCCTGCCATGGCTGGGGTGGCACTGGGTGGGATTTGGGTCCCTTCCCACCCAAACCACTCCATGGTTCTGTGAATCAAAACAGGCCACTGCTAATGATGGAAATAATTCAGAGGTTCCTCTCCTGAGGAGGCAGCTGTAGAGGGCGAGTTTCATTAAGTGTTTCAGGGCTTTTGGTAAATAGTGGCATTTTAGCAAGTTTGGTTTGGAAATGAGCAGAGCAGAGCTGACAAATGTGTGCTGTTTGTGTGGGGAGCTATTCCTGCTGTTTTCCCAAGCTCCCTCACCATTTGTTACAGCCTTCCCCTCCAAACAAACAGCAAACCTAAATCACTCTAGCTAATGATTTGGGGTTTTAAATCCCCTTCAGTGAGACACAGGCTTGAAAGTTTTCAGGATTTGATTACTGTTCTTCAAAACAGCAAATCAACTGTTGTTCCTGCTGATTTTTGTGTGCACAAGTACACGGAGTTGTGTTCTGTTCTGTTTAACTCAAGTAGGCTGGAAGGACAAACCAAGTATAAATGACAGTCTAGAGGAGCATTGTAACAGCTCTGTGATCGTGTTTAATGGTGGTTCAGATAGTGTGTATTTAAAGAAAAATATTCCCATGGTCTTAATATTTAGAATCTGTGGGCATGGACATGAGGTTTGGGAACCTTCTGTAACAGGGGAGAGCTTTGTGCTCCCTCCCACGTGGCCCATCTGTGTGTGCTGGGTGGGAGCTGCCTGAGGAGCAGCAGCTACACTCTGTGTGCAGGGAATACAGGAGTGTGCCTGGGGGTGATGCTTCTGCTCCCAGGTGTGAGCAGAGCAGGGAGGTGGAATCCCAGGGGTGTCTGCTCCAGCACCCAGGGAACCCCCTGAGCCTGCGGTGTGGATAGAGCCAAACTTTGGATAAAACCAAACGTGGCCATCCCTGGCCATCCCAGTGACTGTGGCAGCCCTGGTCTGGGCACAGACCTGCCTGAAAGAGGGCTGAGTTCTGGGCTGGTCAACTGCTGATGAGCTGGGCACTTCCATGGGCACCAGAGAATTCCTCACACAGCCCTCAGTGAGTGAGGCAGCTTTGGAGCACAGTGTAAATGTCCCCTGGAATTAATCAGCAGCAGGTAAATATGAAAGATCGCTGAATGAGCTCCGTTGTGTACCTGTAAAGGTGCAATCTGGGATAACACTAAGTTTGTTTAACCCGAGATGCCAGCTGGGATGAAATGCAAGGTGTGCACAAGCCTTCGTTTCTTGGTTGTCATCATTGCATGGCGTTATGTCACACATTTAGAATCACAGGATGACGAAGGGTTTGGGCTGGAAGGGGCCTTAAAGCCACAGGCAGAGAAACCTTCCACTAGCCCAGGCTGCTCCAAGCCCCATCTCATCTGGCCTTGAAATTTAAATTGGTTATGTTAGGAGATCTCTCTTGTTTTGACTCACAGATTGCATCTGGGCCCTCGTAGTATGTTAATGATTATTGTAGCTGTTTGCTGTGCCTTTTTGCTTCCTCTGATACATGGAACATATTTTTAACTCCTATTCATCATGCAGAGAGCTCTGTCTTCAACCCAGTCATACACAGCTCATGTAATACTTATTTATACCCCAGTCAGTACTGGCAGGCTATAAATGCTGCAGGCAAATGCAGTGAGAGAAGTTGGGGTTATATATGGCTCTAACTCAGTCCTTATATGCACATTCATTACGTCACTCTTGGCTTCCACTCTGTTTTTTCTTCAAAGCAGAGATCCCAGCACAGAGCTGGGATTTTCCGCTGGCATGCCCTGCTCTGTTTCAGAATTCCCTGCTGTTCATACAGCGGGTCTGACACATTTAAACCTCGCTGGGGCTCTGGTGGCCTTTGCACGGGGCTGGGAGACCCTGGCAGAGCAGAGGCTCAGGCAGCAGTGTGGGCTGGAGCTCCAGCGTGTCCATGGCCAGGGAGCCTCAGCAGCACCTGGACACAATCCTGAGAAGTTCATTTCTGCAGGGAGGTGAGGACAGGGGGCTCTCAGACTGGCACGAGTCAGAAATGCTGAGCACTTAACAAAAGTGATTGTAAGCTGGATTAGCTTCCACACGGTGGGATGGATAAAATCCAGGTGAAGGGTTTGCCAAATGATGAGACCCATTAACTGCGTGAATCCATTAATGATGAGATCCATTAATTATCCCTCAGAAGGAAGCCGCTGCTGTGCCCATGTACATCAATAGTTTGCTGGTTTCTTCCAGAACACAGAGTGCTTTGTGAAAAATCCTTGAGAATCAAATATCTATTACAAGAAAATAGGCCAATGAGCCCCATTTCCATTGGGTTGGTGACACTACACACAGAGTTGACCTCCCGTGAACTGCCATGGTCCAGCGTGGCTCTGCACAACGGGGGCCTAAGGAAGGGGACAAGCCAAGAGTTCAGGAGCTGAAAGAAGAAACAATAAAACATGTAAAAGAAGAATTTCTTGCTGATGAATGTGTAGGTGCAGCCCAGGATTTTACTGGAACAGGGAAGAACAGCTCTGCACCAAGGCAGCTCCTCTGTGCAGGTGACCAAGCCTCTGTGGTGTGTAACAGTGACCATGCAAGTGCTGGAAAACTCCACTTTTCTACTGAAAAATATAAAGGCAGTTTAATGTGCATCATTATCAAACCTGTATTTGATGAACAAATGGTATTTTGGCGTAAGTGTATAGAATACAAACCAACTTTTCAATTTTCTATTATTGAATTTTTTTTTCTCCAAGATTAAAAGCACTATGAATCTTTTTTAATTTCCTCAGTTGCTACTTTTTGTATTCCTATTTTGGTATTTGTACCCTTGAATATCCAGATTCTTTCTACTGGAAACCAGCAGGATGTTAAAATACTGAATAACGGTGGGCTGTAAAATCCTACAGGTAACTTATTTTTTCATTTCTAGTATACACAATATGATAAGTTACTATCTATAAATACAAGACAAGATGTTATGTTCCTTTACATTGGCATAGAAAGCACTTAATGAATGTTTTATTTATTTTGCAATATGTATATAATACAAACCCTATTGGAGAGAATGTGTTGGTGAATCCTTTCTGAAATAGGGAAGTACCTGGTTGTGTGAAGGAGAGAATAAACCCAATGGAGATGTTCCTAATTCTAATTTTTTGTCAATAATTGCCACGGCAGCAATGGGATTTTCCCCCCCACAATATTCACAAACATTTTGGGGGGAATTGAGCCATGCCTGTAATTCTGCATCTCGTGAATCCCGTTCTGCACTTTGATTTCCAACAGTTCTGTCTGGTCAGTTTTGTGTCTGCAGCTCTCCGATCCGTGTTTCAGCAGGTTCCTGCGGTCAGTGCCGGGCGTCAGCTCGGTCCCTGGGCTGGGGCCGATGGGGGAGCGGAGCCTTCCCTGTGCTCCCCAAACCTCCCGGGGAGCGGAGCCTTCCCCGGACTCCCCAAACATCCCGGGGAGCGGAGCCTTCCCTGTGCCCCCCAAACCTCCCGGGGAGCCGAGCCTTCCCCTGGTTCCCCAAACCTCCCGGGGAGCGGAGCCTTCCCCGGGCTCCCCAAACCTCCCGGGGAGCAGAGCCTTCCCCGGGCTCCCCAAACCTCCCGGGGAGCGGAGCCTTCCCCGGGCTCCCCAAACCTCTCCGGCAGCGCTGCCGGCACACCCCGCGCTGCAGCACAAAGCGCTGCTGTCCTCTGGCGTTCCCCGGCAGGATAGCCGGGGCACCGGGGGTACGGGGCTACTGGGGGAACTGGGGGAACTGGGAGCAGTGGGGGAACTGGGGCCACTGGGGGCACTGGCGGCTTTGGGGGCACTGAAAGCACTGGGGGCACTGTGGGCACTGGGAGCATTGGGAGCACTGGGGACACTGGGACAGGCACTGGGGGCACTGGGAGCACTGGGAGTGATGCCTGGAAGGCTGACCTGGGACAGAGACTGGACAGAGCTAGAGAATAAAGCAGGTATTTATTGAAAGGCCTCCAGGACCCACCCTGGGCAGGACAGGAACCTGGCCAAGGCTGCACCCAGAGCCCACAGAAACACCACACACAAAAGGTTGCCCCATCACGAGGTCTCACGTTTTTATCAGTTTTGGTCCATTTGCATATTGGGGTTTAATCGTCCAATTACATCTTCAGGCTGTGAGGTCTCATCCTTCTTGTTCCTCCCTTCGGTCCACCCTTGTTTGTGCTTCGGGCCTGGAAGTTGTCCTTGGTTCTCAGCAGAAAAGGGATTTGTTTTGTCTACCTACCCTGTGAAGAGAGATTACTGGTACTTAATAGACATCCTTAGGTAACACAGAATCTGCAAGCTAAAGCTTCGGGCATCATTAGCACTGGGACAGGCACTGGGAGCACTGGGAGCACTGGGAGCACTGGGAGCACTGGGACAGGCTGCTGTCCCGGGCACAGATGCACCCCAGCCCGACGGTGCTGTCCCCCTGCACACCTGGGTTAGGGTTGTTTAACGCCTGACAATGAAATCCATGAGAACTTTGCAATGAATTCTCATACTTTGATTATGTTTCATGTTTGCTCTCATGCTAAGTGTGTTTCTTTGTTCTCGTATCATGTGTTAGAAGCAGTTTTCGTATTCCTCAGGCATGACAGAGAATATTCCTTTATTTCACCCCAAAGATTTCAGTTCTCAAACACTTGTTGGAACAGGGGGAAAAATCACAAGGCAGCTGCTCTCACTTAATACAACTTAGAACATATTTCTGAAAAAATTTTGGGATTGTCTTGGATTTAGAATCCTGTTTCTGAGCAGTTGTGCTAAGGGCAGGACAGGTGAGTTCCCGTGGTGCCATTGCACACCTTGGCTTTCCCCACGGGTGTCAGATGGATGTGAGCCCCATCCGCCCTGCTCTGTCCCCACCCTTGGGGCCATGAGGGAGAGTTCTGGAAATGGGTTTGTTCCACGGGATTCTCGCTCTGGGAGCTGAGGGACTGCAGCAGCACAGGCACTGCAGCTAAAATAGACCTGGCAGATGTCCTGTAAGCAGCTCAGAGGGGAGCTTGGCACTGCCAGAAATGAAGTGCCTATAAAATGATTCAAACCTGCCACAGTCATTTCTCTTGGTGAAAAACCTTGGGATTTATTAACCTGAAGCACGGCTAAGGTGGTTTGTCTAGGAAATAATTTGCTGCAGAAAATATTTTTGAGGTTTAAAGGCTTTCAACTGGGCAGAACAAAGACAATTTTTTTGTTGTTGCTTAATTTGGAAACTGCTGAGGGAAGGGCCTAGCCTGGCAGCAGAGTGCCAAAGAGCAGAAGTCTGGGAATGTGAGCAGTGTGGAGGTGGGGCTTTGCCTTGGCTCTGGCACCCTGACCCCACGAGGCTCCTGAGTCAGCACCCAGCGGTGTTTCCCAGCAGAGCCCAGTTCCATAAATACCTGACTGTCCTCTGTGCGGGCAGCCAGAGGTCACAACAGCTGGCAGGAGGCCCTGGGGGCAGGCAGGGCCCTGCTGCCTTCCCCGGGGCAGGAGGACACAGCACCTGCCCTTCCATAACCTGTGTGTGCAGGAGGAGAGCTGGAGACGTTCTGCTGCCTCTCCTGATGTTCTGCTGCCTCTCCTGATGTTCTCCTGCCTCTCCTGATGTTCTCCTGCCTCTCCTGATGTTCTCCTGCCTCTCCTGACATTCTGCTCCCTCTCCTGATGACAGGATGCCCTGGTTTGCTCCATTTTGCACTTCTAAAAATGAGTGTATCTATGTTTAAGGCTCTATCTTGATTAACTGTACAGGTATGTTCCAGCTGATCCTCCCAGGATGTGACTACTGAACAAGTGCCTGTAAATGAGGGGAATTTTCATCAGCTTTTGGGGAAAGTACAGAACATTAAACTTTCTCATAATAAGAGGTGGTTCCAGATCCCATGGCTCTGGCCAGACAGGTCTGATGGTGACAGAAAGTTGATATATTAAGCAAAGCAAATGAAATAATAATTTTACCATGTTTACTTAGGTCCCTCAGAGAAAATAAAGCAGAACAGCACATTAAACAGCACATGGGAATGATGAAATCAGGAGGGGGGAAATGAGAAGGGACATCCCATCAAACCCAGTTTGACTGACTCTGGAAATGTCTCCTCTGAATGTCTGTAAGGTGTGGTTATGTCTGTCCACTCTGTCCGTACTGCTGGCTGGGCACTGGTTTATTCTGTATATCCCAAGGTGGCCCAGAGTCACTGGATTTAGGGAGTGCAGGGAACACTGCAGGGAGAGCAGCTGAACTTCCTGAATGCAATTGCCAGCGCTTGGAGGGTGCTTGAAAATACCCTTTTCCTTCTGAAAATGAGTTCTGATCTCTCTGTCCTTGGGGACATCAGGACTTCCCTCTGTGCCTGTGTCCTACTCTCAACATAATTCCAAGGCAGCCCCAGGACTTTGGCCCATGGACCCCTCTTGACATGGCAATTGAAACAATAACAGAGTTCCATAAAAATGATACCAAACACCAGCTAAACTGAGATTTTTCGTTCCTATTTTGCTGCTTGGATTAACAGAAGCAAGGAAGCACAGAGAGGCTTATGGGAGTAATCATTTATGCGCCTTTCTGGCAAGTCTCTAGGTGACACAGATGGGTCTCAGCCCTTTGAGTACAATGAGAATTCAGTTTTGGTCACGGCAGAAACACTGTATTGATTCCATTGGAGCAGGCAGGCTTCAGTCTGTCAGCAGTTTGGGAAACCACAGGCTCTTTCCAGAAAGCATTGGTAAAAATAAACGTGTTATGTGCAAATATTTGCATTGGGATGCATTTGGATCAGTATTTGCACTGGGTCAAAGAGCCAGCAGGTCAGGGAGTGATCCTGCCCCTTCTACTCAACCCTAGTGAGGCACACCCAGAGTGCCGTGCCCAGTTCTGGGCTCCTCAGGACAGGAAAGTCAAGGAGCCCCTGGAGAGGGTCCAGCCGAGGCCACAGAGGTCACTCTGGGGCTGGAGCATCCCTGAGATGAGGAGAGCCCGTGGGAGCTGGGCCTGCCCAGTCTGGAGAAGGGAAGGCTCAGAGGGATCCCATCCATCCACACAGATCTCCCCAAGGGCTGGCAGAGGACGGTGCCAGGCTCTGCTCAGCGGTGCCAGAGGCAGGACAAGGAGCAATGGCCAGAAACTAAACCACAGCAAGTTCCAGCCCAACACGAGGGAGAACTCCTTCCCATGGAGGGGCAGAGGCCTGGAACAGCTGCCCGGGGAGGGGCGGGACGATAACCATGGCCCCGCCCCGACGGCCCCGCCCCGTTCCCTCTCCGCCCCGCGGGTGCTGGTTCGCGGCTCGGCCGCCAGGTGACGCAAGGTGCCGGTCCCGCCCCAAGCCCGGCCCCGCCCTTTCCGAACAGACCCCGCCCCCCCGGCCCCGCCCCGTCCCACGCACGTGCCCGGTAGCGGGGCGTGGTTGTGACGTCATGCCCGGCGGCGGGGCGGGCCCGTGACGTCACGCGCGGCGGCGGCGGGCGCTCCGTGAGGTCACGGCGCGGCCCGGCCCAGCGGCCCCGCCGGCGGGGAGCGGCGGGAGCATGGCCGAGCCCGGGGCGGGGGACGCGCCGGGGGCGCCGCCGCCGCGGGTGGGCGCGTGGGTGCCGGTGCTGGTGGAGCAGATGGTGAACGACACGCTGGTGGTGACGCTGAGCTGCGGGGAGCGGCGCTTCACCGGCGTGCTGCTGGACTGCTCCAAGAGGTGCGGCCGGGGACGGGGACACCGGGGCCGCGGCGGGAGCGGGGCCGGGGCCGGCGGGGCCGCGCTGCCCCCGCGCCCTTTGTTCGGCCGGGCGGGACAAAGCGGCGGGGCCGGGAGCGGCGCGGGGCACGCGGCGGGGGCGGAGCGGAGCTCCCGGCCCGGGGCCGGTGGGGCCGGACCGGCCGCGGCCCCGCACGTGGCCCCGGGGAGCGTGTCCCGGTGGGGCCGGCCCTTCGCTGCCCTCCCCGCCCGGAGCTCCCCGGGCTCCCCCTGCCGACCTCCCCCACGTCCCCGACGGGGCCCCGGCGGCGGTTCCCGGGGAGGCCCCGCCGTGTGCCGGGGTTCCCGTGGGCTGTGGCCGCAGCACCCCGGCCCTGCCCCAGCCGAGAGGGGCATCTCTCCGAACAGGGCCCCGCCGGCTGCGCCTCTGCTCGGCCGGACCTCGTGTTCACACCTGCCCCGGCTCGGAGGGCGGCTGTGCCGGCCGGTCCGGGGGCTGTCCGGGGTGGGCTGTGCTCCGTGAGGAGCAGCTTTGGTCCCTGTGCTGGGTACGGGACAGATCAGTGCAGCGTGGGAGCGCAGCAGCCTCACCTCTGAGCCATACCACGGGACGCGCGGAGCAGGACTTAAGAGCTTCATTTTTGTCATTTATTTAGTTTCACGTGGCTATCCCGGAAAATCGGAGCCAGATTTTCAAAAGCATTCAGGCACCTAACGCTGTGCAGAGTCCATAAACCCAGCCTGCAGTCTGGTCCCAGCCCGAGCAGTTGGTGTCCCTCGAGCCCCCTAAACCAGCTGTTTCTGCCTTCTCACATTTCACTTGTCTTCCTCTGCAGTGACGCTTCTTTTACCTGTTTTTTTTTCACTCTAACCTCTGTCCAGTATTTTTCTTGATCTTTCTTCCTCCCTGTGTCCCCAGTGGGTCCAAGGAAGAAGCACATGGGTGTTTTTCCCAGGCATTAAGGCAGCTCTGCAGCCCCGTGCTGCCCCAGCCCTGTCGGTGGTGACCCTGATCTGTGCTGGGTGGGAGGGCAGTGGGTGTCCTCTGAGCACTGGGGCTGTCCCCAGGGGTCAGTGCTCGATCTCTGGCTGTCCCCAGTGCCGCATCCTGCCCGCGGTGGTGCCCAGCACTGGCTGGCCTGTGCTGACCTTGGCCGGCACCAGGTGAGACCCACAGGCTCTGCTCGTGGCTCTCAGGAGGGGACTCTGTGTGAGGCAGGCTCCTGGCAGACCCTGGGGACTTGGAGTGAGCACTGCAGTCATGCCAGGCCTGGGGTGTGGAGGGGAGGAGAGATCTTGTTCATCCTGCAGCAGAACACGGCCTGGCGGTGACGGGAAGGTGAAGGTCAGGATGTGTCCCAAAGGCAGCGGGAATTTATCCACTTGGTGCTGAACTCGGAGTGCCTGAAATGGATGTGTGGCAGAGCTGTTTCTCCTGCTGCCTGGCTGATGGAGCTGTGTCCCACCAGCTTGTCCCTGTGCAGGGGTCACCCGTGCTCTGCCCGTACCCCCGGGGCAGTGAGTGGGACTGGCAGGAGAGGAGCCACCAGAGCAGGTTGTTACACTGCACAGAAAGAGGAGATTGCCCCAAAAGGGAAGGAGGGTCTGTATGGTAGTTGTTCAGCTTGCTTTTGTGGTTTAAAGCATCACCCAGTAGATGAATCTGTTTTACTTAGTTGTGGCTGCACCATCCCTGAAAGTGTTCAAGGTCAGCTTGGACAGGGCTTGGAGCAGTTTGTCTAATGAATGACATCCCAGCCCAGGGCAGGAGAATTGGAACTGGAGGATTTTTAAGGTCTCTTCCAACACAGACAGTTTGTAATGCTGAGATTGTTCCTCCTGAGCTGTAGCCAGTGCTGTGGGGAGCTGGGCAGGAGGAATGCCTGTCCCCTGAGCAGCCAGGGCACCCCTGGCCATCCACGTCCTGGCTGCACTCCTCTGGTGTTTTGCCACAAAGGCGGGTGCAGGTTTGAACCCCAAACCGCCTGCCTGGGTTTGCAGGGGCTCAGCCCGTGGGCAGCAGGACTGGCTGCCCGTCCCCCCTGCCTGTCCCCTTGTCTGTCCCCTGCCTGTTCCTTTGCCTGTCACCTCCCTGTCCCCTGTGCCTTTAGGAATGGGGGGATGTAGGGAACAGTCATGCCTGACCTTCCAGCCGCTGAGGAATTATTTGCAGAAGAAAGTGCTGGTGTCCCTCCCGTGTGTGTCCCTTCCTGCCCCAGCCTGGATGATGCAGCAGCACCAGGGCCTGCCCAGTCACTGGCAGTTTCTTGCTTCCCATAAATTGGCTCTACTCAAAGTGAGCTCCATGGTGTACATGCTCAAGTAGAGATTTCAATGCCGTTACAGTGTTTCTGGTGACAAGATTTGGTAGTTTTGCTGCAATTGAGCTTCAAAATTTGGGGTTTAATTTTGCAGGGGTACAAATAAAGGAGGAGGGCATCTCCTGTACCAAGCAGGGACTGGATTGAGGTAACCAAGTCCAGTTGGCTGCAGCTGCCCCAGAAAGGGGGATTACAAGCAGAGTGAAATCCCATCAGCAGTATTTCCTGCTGCTTTAATCACAGAATCCCAGAATGGCTTGGATTGCAAGGGACCTTAAAGCTCATCCTGTTTCACCCCCTGCCATGGCAGGGACACCTCCCACTGTCCCAGGCTGCTCCAACCTGGCCTTGGGCACTGCCAGGGATCCAGGGGCAGCCACAGCTGCTCTGGGCACCCTGTGCCAGGGCCTGCCCACTCTTCCAGAGAAGAATTTCTTCCCAGGATCCCATCCATCCCTGCCCTCTGGCCATGGGAAGCCATCACCCCTTGTCCTTTCCCTGCCGGCCCCACTGGGAGGTTTGTCCCCGTTTTGCTCTCAGGCCTCCCTGCTGAGCTGGTGCCTGGCACAGGTGACATTCGGGGAGGGTGGCCTGGGCTCTGTTCCATGGCACAGGGGCCGTGTCCAGCCCGGTGGGGTTACAGTGTGCTGGTGCAGTAATGCTACAGGCACAAACCATCCTGTGAGTGAACCTTTGGGTGCTCCACTTGTGCCAGGTGAGGAGCTCCGTGCCACTCTGAGGGTTCAGTGACCTGAACAGGGGGGTGGGCTTGTGTCTACATAAGGAGCAGTTTTCTGTTGTGACCAAGTCGTGCAGTCTCACTGCATAAAATAACCATAATTTATAGCCATCATTTCATTCAGAAAATGGTCTCACTTTGGATTATGAATGGTGCTGACATCTCTGTCTGTCTGTACAAAACTGGTTTTCTGCGTTGTCATTTAAAGCAACCTACATTTTTTGTTGTCTCTGTTTTAAAAAAGCCTGTTAGAACAGAAATATTATGTTCCAAATTACGTGATTTCAACAGCTTAATCCTTTCCCAGTTAGACTGTCATTTAACAGCAGGTTGTTGCACCTTTTCAGTAACAGGGAAGGACTTTGGAGGCTCCTGTCCGTCGGGAAACACACGGCAGTGGCTTTGTGCTGCTCTTGGTGAGAGGTGTGGCACTGAGTGGATGCCTTCAGCTCCTCTTCAGTGCCCTTCTGCTAATGCTCACCAAAGTGTCCCTCTCTGTGGCAGCACCAAGACACTCCTCCCTTGCTCAGGAAGGGTCCTTGGGGTGATGGGAAAGAAAGCGATGGCTGGCAAGGAGGGGAATGGGAATGTGGCATCCAAAACCCTGTATTTGGTCTGTACCTGTTCTCCATTCCTTTGTCTCTTCTTCGTAACTCTCCCATACCACATCTTGTTAATATTTAAAAAGCCCCCACACTTGACTGACGGTGTGTTCTCTGCAGAAGTGTCTCTGGAAAGCCAAGGCAGTGAGCATTGCCCAGTCAGAGTCAGTGTTTCAGGGCAGAGTCTGTTCCAGTGCTGTGTTAGCGTAATATCTCCAATGCCAGGCCAAGGGCATAAATTCATGCATTTTGGAGACATGAATTCCAGCTGTGAGTTTCAGCATTTCAGAGGATTTGCTCTTGCCAATATCCAGGCAAGATACTGTGTGTGTGCTTTGGTGGCCTGTAATGAGACATGGTGTTGAAGGACAGAATATCATCACTGTCAGCCGTGCTGTTGTGAAGGAGCAGTGGGTGCCTTGTGTTACCAAATACAGCTGAATTTGGAGAGACCAGGCAAGAGGAGCAGGGCTGTGTCTTGGTGAACCTGTGCAAGTTAACCACCCAAGTCAAGGTGTTCAGGCTTAGAGTGACAAACTGGAAAATCAGCCATGCATCTACAGTGAGAAGAGGGGCAGTTTCACAGCTCCCTAGGCTAGTCTGTATCACATCCCTCCTCCAGCCCTGCCAGCCTGCTGATGCAGTAAACTGCTTTGTGGGATAAAACTTACAACTTCTTAGAGCAAAACTTGGTGCGAAGAGCTCATAGAAATAGAGGGTTTGATCCCTGTGCCTTTTCTGGGAGAGGAGTAGGACACCTCACCAAATTTCTGCACTGCTGTTATTTTTCTCAGTGACAGAATGGGCTGCTTGGTCTTTAAAGTCGAGAGAAGGTGTTGAGTTAGTTCTCTGTACTGAAGCTGTGGGACGTTGGGATCTTTTGCCTTCCCAGAGAAGCGCCTTTGAAAGCTACTGACTCTGTTTGTTTCCCTCCCTGCCCTTCTCGCCCCGATCTAGGTCCGGGTTGTTCTGCCTGCCGTCCTCCTTCCCCAAGCACGAGGAGCCCCCGGCCGGTGCCTGCGCCGACGGAGCCGCTGCCGGGGCACAGGGGGAGCCGGAGCCGCGGCCCGCCGGCCCCCAGCCCGCCCAGGCCGGCGGGGACGAGCCGGTGCCGCCGCTGCTGCCGGTGCCCCCCGTGCTGCCGGCGCCCGGCGGGCTCCCCCCGTACCCGCCCTACTTCGAGGGAGCCCCGTTCCCGCGGCCGCTGTGGCTGCGGCACACCTACAACCAGTGGGTCCCGCAGCCCCCGCCGAGGACTATAAAGAGGACGAGGAGGCGCCTGTCGCGAAACAGGGACCCGGGCAGGCTCATCATGAGCACCATCAGGCTGCGGCCCCGGCAGGTGCTCTGCGAGAAGTGCAAGAACACGCTGAACCCCGAGGACGCCGGCGCCCCACGGCAGAACACCAAGGCCAGGAGGAAGCTCGGCGTTCAGGACAAGGAGCAGAAGAAGCACGGCGACTCTGACTGCGTGGAGAAAAGGAACAAGAGGGAGAAGAGGGAGGATGAGAAGTTTTCTGGGGAGCTGGTGCATCGGACGCCGGTTATAAAGATATCCTACAGCACTCCGCAAGGGAAAGGCGAAGTGGTAAAAATCCCTTCCCGGGTCCATGGCTCGGTCAAACCGTTCTCCCCCGAGCGAGGGCTGCAGAACGGGGCCGGGGACCAAGAGGAGGCCAGGGACTCTGAACGGTGCCGACAAACCAAATGTTTAATGGACAAGTCAGCGGGCAGCCAGCTTGCTTCCATTCCAAAACTGAAGCTGACGCGGCCAGTGCATTCCAGCGTGGATGTCCCACCCCCAAAGATTCGGCTGAAGCCCCATCGCATCAACGACGGTCAGAGCGTTTCAATCTATAAGGCAGAACTGATTGATGAGATCAACGTCCTCCAGAACAGCAGGGAATCCACTCCTGGAGCGTTTTACAATGACGAGGCCCCCGACAGAAGCCTGGCCGAGATATCTTCAGGCAGTTCGGGTGAAGATGAGGACTTTAAAAGGTTTCCCCAGGGTAAAGATGGACACGATAACTTGGCTTTCCTCATGAATTACCGTAAAAGAAAAGCAGATTCTTCTAGTTTATCGGTGTGTAGCAATGACAGTCTAGATGAATCCAAGTCTTCTAGTTCAGAAGTGACATCACCGGAACTGTTTGACTTTCTGCCTGGTGATGATGCCTCCGTCTCTTCATCTTCAAAAGATGAGCGTAAAATTGTGCCGCCGCTGACAGTCCGGCTGCACACCCAGAGCGTGTCTAAATGTGTTACAGAAGATGGAAGGACTGTTTCAGTGGGGGATATCGTCTGGGGTAAAATTCACGGGTTTCCGTGGTGGCCAGCACGTGTTCTTGACATAAACCTCAGCCAGAAGGAAAACGGGGAGCCTTCGTGGCGGGAAGCTAAAGTGTCATGGTTTGGTTCTCCCACGACCTCGTTCTTATCTGTTTCTAAACTCTCTCCCTTCTCGGAGTTTTTCAAACTGAGGTTTAATCGCAAGAAGAAGGGGATGTACCGCAAAGCCATCACGGAAGCTGCCAAGGCAGTCGAGCACCTGACTCCAGAAATACGAGACCTCTTAACACAGTTCGAGACATAACTCTGCCTCCAGTATCAGGTGAGTGATTGCTAGACTAATGCTTGCCGTGAAAAGCCTCCTGCTGCTTTTTAAATCTGTATTCCACTATTTGTTTGCTTTTGTTCTCCCATTAAATCTGAGATTGACAGTTGTGAAACTTAAATGCTTGGCTTTAGTTGGTGGGGTAATTCCAGAGGTGGTCAGAAGCTTTAATTCCAAACTCTTTTGGGGACTGTGGGAATTGGAGCCTCTGTTCGCAGAGGGAAGTGCAGGCCAGGCAGGATGCTGTCAGGAGGCAGCACTGCCTGTTCAGAGAGCTGATGCACCTGTAGCTGTGTGCCTGAAAAACTAACAGCCCCTAGGCTTTCAGTTTCCTTGGGTCAAAGAACTAAAACTCACTGGAATTTGACATTTATCCGTCCAGGGCCCCTGGGGATCCTTGGCTCCTCTCCCTCTGATCCCTCTGGTTTGGATTTCTTATGAAGGCCCTTTATGGCTCCTCAAAATGATTGTACCAAAAACTGTCTTTGGGGAACAGTTTTTCAATATCTCTCACAGTACTTGAGGTTTGGTTTGCACCTAAATTTTTGGCGTTTCTCTGGGGAATGGCCTGGATCAAAATAAATTCCTTTGGGCTTCACCTCTGTGTGAGGACATTAAGTGGGAAGGAAAATGTGAGACTTGATTCTTTGTAATGGATGGGGATGGGTTTCCCTTTGTCATCAAACAATCTGCCTGGGATGAAAATTTGGTACCTAAAAATACAGGATGTGGCATGACTGGGAATAAAAGTCCATGGGAAAATCCAGTGACTTGGATGAAATCTGGAATCATTTCACAACCTTTCGGTCATCACTGTCCAGACAAGACCTCAGCTGTGCTGGTAGTAGACAAGGGGAGGGATTAACTTTTTGTCAAAAGCCAGAGGTATCACTAGGAAGAGCCTTGTGTCAAAGGCCATGCTTTATGCACTGTGGTTCATTACGTTGTCCCCTGAATGCTCTGCTCTGTTTCATGCTTGAAGGACTCTGTGGGAGCAAGCCAGAGCTGCTTCTCTGGCCTCTTCTTTATCTGAACTGTCATAATGCAGTGGGACTGGGATGGTCAGTGCTCAGGTACTCCTGATGGGAAAAGGGGATTTTTTCCATACCCTCTGTCATGGGACTTCACCCCTTCCTTGAGGGTGATGAAGGACTTGCTTTGCTTGGGTTATGACTCCATCCCAGCAAGGCTGGCTGGAGTAAATAACCAGAGCATGACACATTCGTGCTGTGTACTCAGGGTGTCTGGACAACTGCAGCTGCAGCATTTCAGCTTCCTCCTTGATCTTGCCCATAGAGCTGCTGCTTAACTCTGGCTAAAGACTTTATTATATCAAGAGTGTTTGGATTGGACCCAAATTCCTATTAGCTAGATCAGGAGTATAAATAAACCTGCTGCCCAGAATGTACTGTCCTTGCCAGTGGAAGAGTCCTGGCCAATCCATGGCTCCTGTCTGGACAGTGCTCTGGTTGGAAGAGCAGCAAACTTCATCCTCTGAGCTGTCTGCACTGTGTGTGAGCAGTGTGGGCCAAGGTAATGGATGTCATCGTCGTTCCTGACACCTGTCCTTGCCCCTGTGTCCTGGGTGGGCTGGCATGGCCCAGCTGCAGGAGAAAGGACAACTCCAAGAAGCACCTAAAGCTACAGACAGACAGACAGACAGACTGGCTGTGCCTGTCCGTCCCTGCGGAGCAGGAGGGCTGTGGGCAGGAGGAGCCCAGAGCTGAGGTCAGGATGGGAGGATGGCTGTCCCCACGTCAGCCTGCAGGGAACACTGGCTGCTGGTGCCAGGAGGGCCTGGCCGGGGGGGGGACAGGCTGAGGGCAGGGCCCCCAGCAGGAGAAGCAGCCCCTGCTCCAGAGACACGATGGGATCTGAGCTACAGGTACACAGCAGGTCTGTGAACGGGAAAGAACATCTGGAGAAGGTGTGGATAAGAAAATGATGGGGTGGCCTGGATTAGACCAAAGCATTCCTTCCCTCTGTGCTCTTCAGCCAAACCTCTGCGTGTGTGTATGGGGATATACATTTATCAGATATCACGGCTGTGTTGGCCTCCTTCAGCTGGCTTTCCACAGGGGATTTCCTGCCTTGCATGTCTCAGCTGAGCTGCCAGCACAGCCCGCCAGGCTGAACACAACATGACTGTTGGATAAAGAACTGCAAAGCTAGAAAAGCAGAACTGCACAACTTCCTGTGTTCCACATGTCACATTTACCCAGATTCCCAGTTAGACCAGCATGTCTAATTGGGAGTTTTGGTACATTGTTTATAAAACTGCTCATTATTTCAGAGAATAGTCTGTACCTAATCTCTCCTTGCAGGAGGATTGAATTTTGTTGCTTTCCTTGATTTTCCACAAGGTAGAACTGAAATGTTTCCTTCAGCTGCTCACTGACTGTCCTTTCCTGAAGGATGGCATGAAGGGGTTTGGGCTGGAAGGGACCCTGAACTCCATCCCATTCCACCCCCTGCCATGGGCAGGCACACCTCCCACTGTCCCAGGCTGCTCCAAGCCTTGTCCAGCCAGGCTTTGGACACTTCCAGGGGTCCAGGGGCAGCTACAGCTTCTCTGGGAACCTGATAATATTCATGGGAGCCCTATAAAACCCGTCATGCTGGGGCTTCACCGCCAGCAGCACAAAGGTTTTTGTCATCAGGAGTCCATGAGGTGGCTTCAGCACTGACACCACTTGTGCCAGTCCTGGGCACAGCAGAAGTTTGTGACTGGTGACACTTCCTATTGTGAAACTTTCTGTCCTCTGGCATGTGATGTGTTCTGCAGAGGGTAGTTACTGGAAGGATGTACAAACACTGCAGGTCATTTGTGGATGCACAAAACTGGAAAAATTGGATTTGATTTTTTTTTTTATTTTTAACCTTGGTTTGAGTTGGAAAAGCTGGTAGGATCACTTCTTGTTGTTACTGCTTTGTCCTTGGGGTTTCTTTGCAAGGAAAGTACTAGTCAGGTAATGACAGGGTTTTAATTAAGTAAAACAAGTTTCTGGAAAAACAACAGGCAGAGTAGCAGCCTGTAGAACTCAAACTTGTAAGGCATGGTTTAGAGTGGTGCCAGGAGAGACATGTCTGTCTGCTCAGCATCTCCTGGTGCTGCTCTGTGGCTTCCCTGGTGTGTGACAGCAAGGAGCCAGCTCAAGGCACCAGGAAAGAGCTGCCCCTGCCTTGGAGTGACAGATGTTTGCCTTTCCCTTAAGGGGTCCCTGCAGGGACAGGCCCTTGGCTGGCTCTGCTGCTCTGGGATCCTCCTGATGGCAGATGTCTCCCCTCCCTGCACACAGACATGCAGTAAAACCTCTGGTAAAAACTGCTGGTAGGTTTTCATCCACATCGCTGCATGAAACAAGTTTACAAGATGTATATTCCTTTGCTTTTTCAGTCTGGAAAATCCCTTATTCTTCCTGTCCCTCCCCTGTCCCCGAGCTGTGACTGTGGAGCCATTAAACTTGCAGATGCTGAAGGCTTTCATTTTAACTGCTTTGAGCTTAATAGCCCCTCAGTGTCAGTACATCAAGCCATCCATCACACTGCTGCTGTGTGCAGCAGACTCGGAGCTGGCTGCACACTCACTGCCTGTAGAAACCACCAGTGTAAAACCTGGAATATCACACTGGGACTTCACCTTCAAAGGTGCTCGGGGCTCTGTGTGTCCATGCAGCCAGTGCTGCTGCCAGCAGCTTGTGAAGCAGCATAAATCACTCCTCTTGGCCTCTTACCTCCTCTCTCCTGCTCTACAGGGTGGCACAGAAATATTGTACCTTGATATAAAGTGATGGGTGTGATAGCTGTGTTTTTTAACACACCTGCCTGGTCACATGGAATATTTCAGCAGAGAAGATGAATGCTTGAGATTTTTCTTGGCCTGCTTTCTAGATGCTTCAGTCCACCGAAGCCAGGCATCCAACTTAATTACTGTTTCTCAGTCTTGCTGCGAGCAGCTTGGAGTCAGCGTCTCTGCATGCTAATGCAAGGTGGGAGAACAAGTCCAAAATAGACTGTGCTGCATTTTTGTGTGCCCAGCGCTGATGGTTGGAGCTGCACGTTGGGTGACACCCCAGGAGCCCTTGGTGCCCAGGGCCTGCCTTTGGAGACTCCTGGGGCCGTGCTGCTGCTCCCTGTCCTGCCAGCCCTGGCCCCTGCCCATCCCCTCTCTGCTCCCAGGGATATTCTCTGGAAATGCCACCAGGCCATACATTGTGCTATTTGTAACTGCACCGATGCCCAGGAATGAGATCAGCTTTCAGGAGCTGTAACTTCAGCTGCTGGAGGAGATTGCACCCACCCGAGGGCTTAGCAGCTCCCCTGGGACCACAGGGAGCTCCAGCTGCAGCTTCAGGCCTCTGCTGGTTGTGCTGGCCCAGCGTGCCCACAGTGGGCAGGGCAGGTGGGTGTCCCCAGCCCCAGTGACACCCAGTGCCTGGAGGATCCACACAGCATCAGGGGCTGGGGGCTCAGGGCAGAAAACGGGAGAGTTGTGTGGGCCAAGAACCTGGAAACTGGTTTCTCTGAAAACTTCTACAAATAAAGTAAAAACGAAATTTCTGTATGTTTTCCTGAGTTGCATTTATTTACTTGCTAGGTTTTTGAACTCAAGTGGAGGTGTCTGAATTGCAGCTGCAATTCCCCTTTTCCCAGCAGGCACAGAGAGCAGCAGGGTGGGAGCCAAGGGGCACCCAGGGGAGTTCTCTGGCCTCCCAGGCAGGGCCCAGAGCTGGTCCTGCCTCTGTGGTGCTTCAGGTATTTGTACAGTAGTGAGCACCCCCAAGGTGCTTTGGGCCAGAAAGGATAGGGGATTTTTGGGAACTTGGCAGTGTCTCTGTAGGGTGCCTGAGCTCTGCAGGTGAGGAACAAACAGAATCCTCTCACAACAACCCTGCACTGCCAGTGCCAGTGGGACACAATGGGACACAATGGGACACAAACTGTGCAATCTCAGAGGGGTTTGGGTTGGAAGATGCCTTAAAGATCATTTTGTTCCACCCCCTGCCATGGCCAGGGACACCTTCCACTATCCCAGGTTGCTCCAAGCCCCATCCACTGCTGAACAATTGAATATTTCTCATGTTCACGTTCAGGGGTGAAGGGTAGGACTTTGATCCAAAAGCTGACAGGAAGGCTCTTAATGTTGAAAAACATACAAGCTCTTGTTTTTCAGCCTTGATGTGTTCTGTTTCATCCCTAAGTTGCCATCAGTGGTGCTGGGATCAAGGTGAGCAGGAGTGTGTGGGCTGAGTGACAAGCTCTGCTCCTGGCTGTGACTGAGAGCTGCTCACCTGGAAGACTGGACACAGAGCAGATGGGACTGGGCTGGGCTGGGCTGGTTTGGGCTGGGGTAGAGTTAGCTTTCTTCACAGTGTCTGATCTGGGGCTGTGTTTTGGCTTTGTGCTGAACACAGGGCTGATAAAATAGGGATGATTTTGTTATTGCTGAGCAGGGCTTGCACAGAGCCAAGGCCATTCCTGCCCCTGGTACAGCCATGCTGGGGAGGGCGTGTGGGAGGTTGGGAGGGGACACAGCCAGGACAGGTGACCCCCACTGGCCCAGGGGCTATTCCAGTCCATGTGACATCATACTTAGTGTATAAAGTGGGGGGAGGAGGGAGAAGGGGGGACATTTGGAGTGCTGATGTCTTGTTTTCCCAAGTGAGGGTTAGCTGTGACAGGGCCCTGTTCTCCTGGAGGTGGCTGAACACCTGCCTGCCCATGGAAGCAGGGATTTCATTTCTTGTTTTGCTTTGTTTGTGTGTGCAGCTTTTGCTTCCCCTATTGTCTGTCTCAACTCATATGAGTTCTGCAGCTTTTGTCCTTCCAGTTCTCTCCCCAGTCCCACTGCTGGGGGAGAGGGCAAGCAGCTGCACAGTTCTTGACTGCTGGATGGGGCTATACCTCCACATGGGGCTGGTTTATTTTATTTAAATCTGCCTGCTGCAGCTGTTCTGTGTGCTGTCTCTACCTGTACAGAACTCATGGGCTCTGCATTAGCCAGATAATGAACTCTGCACATCCTGAGATTACGTGCAGCTGAAATAGGCTCCTGGTGTCCAGCAGAAGGGCACAGATGGGCCTTAATACCTCGGCTTAATACCTGGAGGGCTCGTGCTCCTCACAGCCACAGTGTCCCACGTCTGCAGCTCCTCAGCCAGCTGCCAGTGCTCTCCTCCTTCTCCTGGGCTTCCTGTGACAGAGCAGGAGCAGCAGGACCCTGCTGTGTGCACAGGTGACAGTGTCCCTCTGGTGTGTGAGGGCTGTGGCTGTGCTCCTGCCCCTCAGGGTGCCCCTGGGCAGCAGAAGTGTTCCCTCCCTGCAGATACCCGTGCAGGTGAATGTGACCACGACCTCACCTGAGTGGGAGGGTCACTGGTGCCAGGGCTGTTCCTACATGACCCTGTTGGTGCCCTACATCAGCCGTGTCCTCCTGCCCTGCTCACTGCCTGTCCTGCTCACTGCCCTGCTCACTGTCTCTGGCAGGGAGGAGCTGGGCAGGTGTTAATGAGGCCTCTTCTCATTAAGCTGATGAATTTCTAAAGAACAAATGCCTTCACTGATGTACCAGTTCCTGTCTCATCTGGTGCTAGTGCAGCATCAGTCAGCCCGGGTTTCTCATATATTTCCTGTGTGCTCTCTGCAGCTGGATGAATTGTAGCAAATTACTAGTTTGACTTCCCTTGTGAGTGATGACTTGCTCTGTTTTGGTGCAAGCCAATAACCTGAGCCACTTATTCATGTGGAAAACAGCCCTTTCCAAAGGCAGAACCCCCCAGTGCAGGATTTGTCATAGGGATGCTGGGATGCCGGAGTTTGAGAACTCCAGTGTTGGAGAGTGGAGCTGCCAGCCTGCTCAGCTGGGCTGTGGTGGCCTGAGAGCTGGGGAGATTTCCAGATGCTCATCCCGTGGGGCAGAGATGGGGATCCCAGCTGCCACTCTCTCCTTCCTCCTGCCAGGGGAAGGCAAGGGAAGGAAGGACTTCACCCTTGGCTGCTGGCAGCAGCCTGTCTGCATTTCCCCCAGGGAGAGATGGCTACAGGAGGGCTGATGCTCAATTACAGCCTGCTGATAATTGCTTTATGATTAGAAAATAATCCTCAAAATAAGCTGCTTGGGCACACTTGGGGTGCTGAAACCTCCAAAGATGGTTTGTCTTCTGCACTTTGCTGCTGCTGCTCAGTCTGGGTTTATGAATGGCCTTATTTGATACAAAACTTCATTTTTCAAATTATGAACAAGCACTTGGCCTCAGGGGAGCTGCCTTGGCTCTCCTTTGGACACCCAGCTTAGCACCCAGGCTGTCCTGAGCCAGCCCACGCGTGTTGTGTTAGTTACTCACACGTGAATGGAGGCAGCAGCGATGCCTGGAACAGCATCAGCTGCTGCTCCGCGCTGGAAGAGGTTCTTTAAACATAAATTTCTGCTTTCCAGGGATGAAGTGAGAGTGTACAAGGGGCTGTCAGTGTGCAGCTCCTCCTGGACACATGAAAACTCCTGTGTCTGCACAGACACCAGGGCTCTCTTGTGGGGTGGCTGTGCCCCTCGAGCCCAGGCCAGAGCTCTGCAGGTCCAGGTGGCCACCCAGGGGGTTCCAGGTGCCCACCCAGGGGGTTCCAGGTGCCCACCCAGGCACAGGGACCCAGCTGCATGCTGAGGGTCCAGCACTCCAAGCCCAGCAGCATCCAGCTGTTGTAGAGCAGTTTGCTCGTTTTTGGTAGCCCCAGCTTTCTGCTCCCACAGGACAGAATCCCTGTTATTTGCCCTCAGGCAGTTCCCAGAGCAGCTGAGGCTTGGCCCCAATCCCTGTCCCCATGGGGGAGCCCCATCTGCCCTGGCAGTGGCAGGACCCTTCCCTCTTTGGCATCGGACTTCTGGTGTGTCTTCCTTCCTCCCAGTGAGAAATCCCGAAGAATCCGAGCACCCGAGGGCTTGCTGTTACCTCCTCAGCCAGGAAATGCATTTCTTCCTGTTTGGACAAGATCTTCTCACTCTGTAATCTGTCTCTAAAGGGTCAGTGCTTTGAAAGCCACTTGGGGGATATTGTTCCAGGTCCCTGGGCCTCAGAAAGGCTTTCCTAGGTGTAAGGTGATAAACCTGCAAGTGAGATTGTTGTGTGTTCTTGAAAGTCTTTCTGTTCATCAGAAGACAAATAGAGTCTCCTGCAAGGTCAGGTATGAATTATCCTCTGTTGGCTGCAGGTAATAGAGCCCTGGGGTGAGACCTCCCAGTTTGTGCCAAATACTGAAGGAGTGTTTGAAACCTGATCACAGCCCTCCTCTGGAATGCAGCTTTTGGGACAGATGTTCTGGGTATTGAATCAGCTCTTTGCACTCTGCATTGTGTGGGCAATGCTGAGGATCATTCTGGATGCTGACTCTGAGAGAATCAGTGTCACTTTGGGTCCCCTGCCTGCAGAAGCAGTGCTGCTGCCGTGTCAGCAGCTTTGGAGCTGTGATCCTCTTCCTGTGTTTGGTGTTCTTGGTTCGTGGCGCTCTGTAAGTCACAGGCCTCAGCTGGGGCGGTTTGAAGGGGTTTGATCTGCTCTTCTCTGGTATTCACGGCGTGTGGCAGGGACACACATCCCGGCTGGTGTCTCCTGCACTTCCAGCTCAGCTGGAGCTGATGTGGCTGGTGTGGCACAGACTGTGGGCTGCTCCTGTTCTTGGGCTGCTGGAGCTGCAGGGCCCTGGGAGCAGTGACCTTCTGCAGCTGTGACCTGTCAGTGGAGGTCTCTGCCGTTCTCTCACGTGGTCCTGGATCACTGACTTGTTCTGTGTGGCTTCTGGTTTCTTCAGCTGAAGGCAAGAGGATTCTCCCCTGGAACTGTCCCAGGGCTCCCATGCTGTGCCCTGGCCTGCAGGGCCAGTGTGAGTCCCCCTGCATGCAGGGGACACCTGAGGCCTCCCCCTGCTCTTGCCTGGCACGTTGTTCTCCAGGAGCTGCACCTTGCTCAGGTGATCAGCCCTGAGCCCAGGCACTGGTGGCTGCTGTCAGGGCTGGTGACACTAGGGTGGCACGGGGCTGGGGGGGACACTGGCTGTCCCAAGGGCCCCACAGTGCTGCTCCCTTCCTGGGGCAGGGCAGGGGAGCCTGCAGGAGTCCAGCAGTGCCAGGGCACAGTCAGCACTTAAGTCCCTGCAGGTTCTTAGAAAAGCTTCTGCTCTCAGGGGGACAGTAATCCTATTTTGTAGCTTGTGCTCTGGAAGTGGAGGCAGATGTTCTTCACGTGGCACGCTCCGTGGGGACCTGTGGTGGATTAACCTACAGTAACCCACCCCAACAGGGACTCCAGAGTCTGTGAGCCAGACTGGAGATTAATTATCATCACTGAAATCCATATCGTGTTGGTCTGGGGGAAAATTCCCTCTCTTACTTGGGGTTTGTTAACCTGGCAGCTTTCCTCCCGAGCTGCAGCCGCTGCTGGCTGTGCCTGCTGGGAGCAGGAGAATTCCTGGCTATATTTAGAGGGAAGCAGCAGCCTGTGCCTTGCTGCTGTCACAGTAACCTCTCCTCTCTGCCTTTCTTCAAGGTAACACAAGACGAGCACAGCTGTTCTCCTGGAGGGTCACCGAGTGTGGAGCGCCCGGCCGTGCTGCAGGAGAAGGGGCACGGCCTGGGGACGGGGCTGCTGGGCACAGGAGAGCCCCCTGTGCCACCCACCACTGCCCACAGGAACAGGGCTGGGGTTCCTGGGCACAGGAGTGCCCCCTGTGCCACCCACCACAGCCCACAGGAACAGGGCTGGGGTTCCTGGGCACAGGAGAGCCCCCTGTGCCACCCACCACAGCCCACAGGAACAGGCCTGGGGTTCCTGGGCACAGGAGTGCTCCCTGTGCTGCCCACAGGCACTGGTGGGAGGCAGGAAAGGCTGCAGGATACCTGGCCCTGGCATGAGAACCTGACCAGGCAGACGACAGTGAACTGGGAGAACAGCAAAAACCACAACTCGGAATGTATTTATTACCTAAAAGTTAGCTATTCTTGATAAAACCCCCCAGATTATTGCTGCTGCTTATTTTACTTACAGATTTCACACCCCTGTTAATTTTAAAGCTACCCAAGTGTCATTCAATACTGTACTCTGAGAAATGTAACTGGGTCAGGACATGCAATAGAATGGAATCATTGTAGTGTCTTCAGTCCAATGGACTCACCTTGTGTCTATTAAACCTTGGAAGATGTGCAACACACAAGTGTGCCTCTCGTTGCCTGTTCAACCTTCTCGTGTCGTTTACTGCTCGGCAAGACAGTCCATGGTGCCAGGCACGTGACCAAGCAGTGCTGGTGACCTGGCTGTCTTTGGGTCCTGGCCCTGTCCTTTCCCCAGTCACCGGGAAGGGCAGCACAGCCTGGGCCTGCCCTTGCTGCTGGCACAGGGTTTGTGCCAAGCTGCTGGCTCCAGGCAGGGGGAATCCATGTTCTGAACATGAACATGAGCATGAACTCGGATGCTCACCTCCATGAGTGAGATTTAAGGTCCTTGGAACATGTTACGCAGAGGATCCTCTCCTTACCCACGACCAAGAGGTGATGCACCATTCTAAACCAGCAAACCAACAGCTTTTTGCCAAATTCAAATGGGTCACAAACTGAAGTGACCTATGGACAGGATTTTGGAACTGTATCATTTCATGTTTGGGGTTTGCATTAGTCTGGCCTTTCCATGGGTCCCCTCAGTCCAGAGACATGAATTTGAGGTGCTGGAGAAAACAGTTCAGAGTGTCCCTGCTCCGTGAAGTGCTGTCTGGCTGTGGGAGGTTGCCTTGGAGCTGCAGGATCTGTGCACTGATCCTGCTTCCTGCCAGCTGGACGTGCTGCAGCAAACACAGGGATGAACTCAGCTGGGTTAGAGGGTCGGAAATCACACGGGGGGTCGTGTTTTCCTGCTTTGTGCTGCTTCACACTGTGGTCTTTGAATGTCAGCAAGGGAGGTCAGAGCTTCCCCTTTCAGCAGCAAAGTGTCACAGCACCAAAACCCTTGTGCAGAGTGTGAGCCCAGCACTCCCCGAGTGAGAGCTGCATCCCTTAGAAGAGCAGGGAGGCTGTGGTGCAGAACGTGAGGTGCTGAAGCAGGACAGCTGTTTCCCGAGGCCCGTTCTGGTCACCTCTGCAAACAAATCAATGAGCTTCCTGTTTTCCAAAAATAAGTGCGAGAAGGACAGCAGTACACAGCAGGAGGTGTGTTCCTGCACCTTGTGTGAAGCCTTTGTGCAGTGGGTGTTTACCCAGGCTGGCAGAGGTGCTGCTGTGCTGGGAGTGCTCCTGCTCCAGGAGGAACAGCCCTGCCTTTCTTAGCCCCTCTCTGGCCTCGGGGACTCTGTGAGGTTTGTTCTAGCATCTTCTCGGGCTAGGCCTGGGCTGACCTGATGGCTGTGAGGTGGTTTTTGTGTTTTCTGCTCACACAGTTGTGCATTGTACAAAACTCCTGCCCAAAAGTGCTGCCAAGCGTTGGGCTGTAGCATTACAGCAGTGAGCTGCAGGGAGCTACAAGCAGCCTTCTGTTCACTTAAAAAATAATTTTAACAGGCAAACAAAATTAACCAGGACCCTACCCCTCACTACTCCCAGGAAAAGCACTTGTCTGCTCCCACCTCCAGTGAAGGGCTGCTCCACCACACGTGTGGAAAGCTGCTCCAAGGCTGAAGGAGATGTCTCCGAGGACAGTAGGTGAGTGCTGCCTGTGTTCCTGAGCAGGCAGCCCGTGGCACTGGGGTCCCAGGAGCAGGCAGGAGCATTCTTCAGCCCAGCTGTTCAGTCCCTGCTGGGTGTGAGGGGATTGTGTCCTCCCTCACATGTGGGGCCACTGATTCTCTCTAGGCCTGGCTCATGAGGTGGCCTGGGAGGGTTTGCTCAGCTCCAGCGCCATCCTGCAATGCTGGAGGGGCCCCCAGGGTGGAGTTAAGGGGATTTCCCCACTGCAGTAAAGCCCCTGGTGCACATCAGCCCTGCCAGCTGTGTCATGGCACACTGAGACCTGCTGGCCTTGTCCCCTGCCCCATGGAGGGCACAGACTGGCACTGCCAGCTGTGTCACGGCACACTGAGACCTGCTGGCCTTGTCCCCTGCCCCATGGAGGGCACAGACTGGCACTGCCAGCTGTGTCACGGCACACTGAGACCTGCTGGCCTTGTCCCCTGCCCCATGGAGGGCACAGACTGGCACTGCCAGCTGTGTCACAGCACACTGAGACCTGCTGGCCTTGTCCCCTGCCCCATGGAGGGCACAGACTGGCACTGCCAGCTGTGTCACGGCACACTGAGACCTGCTGGCCTTGTCCCCTGCCCCATGGAGGGCACAGACTGGCACTGCCAGCTGTGTCACAGCACACTGAGACCTGCTGGCCTTGTCCCCTGCCCCATGGAGGGCACAGACTGGCACTGCCAGCTGTGTCACGGCACACTGAGACCTGCTGGCCTTGTCCCCTGCCCCATGGAGGGCACAGACTGGCACTGCCAGCTGTGTCACAGCACACTGAGACCTGCTGGCCTTGTCCCCTGCCCCATGGAGGGCACAGACTGGCACTGCCAGCTGTGTCACGGCACACTGAGACCTGCTGGCCTTGTCCCCTGCCCCATGGAGGGCACAGACTGGCACTGCCAGCTGTGTCACAGCACACTGAGACCTGCTGGCCTTGTCCCCTGCCCCATGGAGGGCACAGACTGGCACTCCCAGTGCTCTGCTCCTGGGGGCTATGGGGGAGGGAGTACCTGTGTCTGTGTCCTCCCCTGCAGGCTGCTGTGTCCAGGCAGGGGTCCTCTGTCCCTACACCTGGGTGTGTGACATTCCTGACATTGCTGTGCCCTGTGGAGAGCAAACAATGGGCTGTTCCTGCCCCGGGCTCTGGGGGCTGAGGGGAAATGCCAGTGCCAGCAGGATTCCAAAGCTGGATTGCTGCCCTTTGTGCCAGGGCTGGGCAGGGGCTCTCCTCCAGGGAGCGCCGACAAGCTGGTGTGCCAGGTCTCCTTGTTTTTCCTGTGTCCCTTGTGATGGCCCTTGATGTGACAGCTGTCTGTCTGTCTGTCCTAACACCAGCCTAAAGAAGAAACAGAGGAGTGACATTGCAGTGCTGCCGGTGAGTCACTGGATTTTTGACACTTGACTAAGATCTGCCACAGACAGTTCCAGTACAAACACGGCACAGGGAAGATGGTGCTGGGGAGGCAGGTGAGTGCAGGGGACACGGGTCCTGCGCGGGCCCAGCAGCTCCGTGCCAGAGGTGGCTTAAAGCCCAGCCTTACCAAAGCCCAGCTTTGGGCCTGCCAGAGCTGCCCCACTGCTCCTCGCTGAAAAGGTGACTCAGGTTTTGGCAAGGCTGAAAGGATGAATCTCCTAGCAAATTTCTTCTTTGCCTTGGCCATTATGCAGATAAATGAAAATAATTTCTCAGCAAGTGCAAATGCATAAGCCAAGAGTACAGTGATGGTTCATTTCTTAACAAGTTTAAAAAAGCTAATGTGGAACATTCTAAATATCACTTTTAATAACATGAGGTTGGAATGGCTCAATTCAGCCTTTTACTCTGCCAGAGTAAAAGCTGCATTGGGTTAAAAACCTGAATGTAACATCCAGGAACAGTGAGTGGTCTACAGCATTCTCTGTGCTTCCCATCCACTCCCAGCACTGCCTCAGGCAGGGACACCTTCCTCTAGACCAGGTTTCTGCAGGTCTCATCCAGCTTGGCCTGGAACACTTGCAGGGATCCAGGGGCAGCCACAGTTCCCCTGGGCAACCTTTGCCAGGGCCTCACCTCTCTCACAGGGCAGAATTTCCACTACCCCATGTACCCTGGCCTCTGGCAGGATGAAGCTGTTCCCTCTGGTCCTGTCCCTCTTGTCCAAAGTCCCTCACCATTATGCAAACCAACACCAAATCAATCAGTATTTTTGTAATAAGGCCCTTTGTTAGTATTGTAAACCTATAGATTAAATTTTGGAGTTGTGGTGGGCAAACCATCGTAGCACCTGTTTCTTTCTAAACCTGTGATGTTTCCTTAAAGCTTCTCCTCTTGCCTCTCTTCCAGCTTCCAGATTTCTGTTCTCTGTTCCCTCTTTGGGCATCCCAGGGAATCAGGCTTGGGTGCCCAGCTCTGCAGGGTGGCTCAGGAAAGCACCACAGCTTGCTTTAACCCAGTCACATGTCTGTCGTGGATGGAAAATACATCCTTGCTCCTAAACTCTTCTTTTCTTAAGTGCATCTTATAAAAACACAAAGTTGGGCAAGTTGTTTTTAAGGCAGATTTCTGAGGGAAAGCACATAAGCTGGTTTGCATTAGACACCGAAAGTTGGAGCATTTGGCTTTGATAAGCGAGGCCCAGCACGGCTGGAAGCAGAACGCAGCTGGAACAGGGAATGCTGAGGGCAGCTGGGCCGCCTGTGGAGCAGCCCCTGCTGCTGGCTCCGGGCAGGGAAAGGGCTGGTGCTCCCGGCTGAAGCCCTTGGCGCCGGTGGAGTGGCTGGAGGTGGCACAGGGGACACAGCACTGGCCCCGAGGGGCACAGGGGCCTGGTCTGTGGGGAGGAGCAGGGCCTGCCCATGCCAGGGCTGGAGCCACTGCCCAGGGCTCAGCCAGCAGAGCCCACCCCTCTCTGTCAGATTTCCCGGGGTCCATCCTGGGGCAGGGAAACCTTTGGGGCCAAATCCCCTGAAATACAACATCTCTCCTGTGTGTTTTCACCCCCCATGGGGTGGAGGGCTTGCCAGGCAAGGCAGGGACACACTGGCACACCCTTGGCTGGAATGGGGCTGCACTGCCCTGCTGGCACACCTGGCACCAGGATGGTGACACCGGGGTGGTGACACCGGGTCACTCGGGCCACGTGTGAGGGTGGCTCTCCTGGTGGAGAGGCTTGGGCTGGGCACGGGGCTGGTGGGGAGGAGAGCAGAGGGGACAGGCGGGGTGGGACCTGGGGTGAGGGGTGCCAGCCCTGTGTCCCCACAGGCACAGGGCACCAGGGTCTGGAGCTCACCCCGGAGCAGGAACTCGCTCTGGTTCTGCAGCTCCTGCTGGCTGGGGGTGGGGATCCTTTGATTCTGCTCATGACTCTTCCCCCACCCCATCACTCTGCTGCACGTTGGCAGGAGCTGTGATGGCTGAGCGTGGTTTAATTTGCTGCTGGGTGTGAGCTAATGAGGGCCGGGGATCAGGCTCTGCTGGTCTGAGCGCTGTCACCTCCTGCTCCCGCCCGGCACTGGGCACAGGCCGGGGGACCCATGGTGCTGCTGGCACCAATATCTGTGAGGTTTAAATAAAAATCCTCATGTTACTGCAGCTTCTCCAAACCCTAATTATTTATAATTTCCACAGTTGAACCTCTGTTGCTAAAGAGGAGCTGAATTTTCCCAGCGGGCGGAGGCTTGGCTGATGAGTCACGGCGCTTCGCTGGCTAATCTTAGACCCACCGTGAATTACTCACTGGCTGCTGGTACACAGTAGGCTGAGAAATGCTCCTTTGGAGTGGATAATTTTGGAATTTGGGTCTCTTCCCTGGCAGGAGAGGGTGTGAGCGTGTGGGGGTTCAAAGCCATTATGTGGGTGCGTGCTGGTCTCCCGAGGGGGTCCCAACACATAAAAATCCCAGAGCCTGTGCTGCTTTCCCAGTCACAGCCATGGGTGAATCGCAGTGGGTGAGGATGTTTTAAATTTGGAAATAACTCGGTGTGAGTCTGCGCTGAACCAGATGGGTCAGGTAGTTGGGGTAATGGCCCTAGCAAGAGGGGTTTGGGGAGGACAGGGTTTATTTTGGGAACATTAAACGTTGAAGTTGGTAATGGGGGAGCAAAAGTGAGTTTGGGATGGGATTCTTGGGGATGTCCCATGCAGGGCCTGGAGATGGACTCGATGATCCTTGTGGCTCCCACCCAATGCAGCAGATTCTTTGAATTCTGTCGTTTTTAGCTTTTCTCTGGAGTTGATGTTTTCTTCTGAACTCCCCCAAAAAGGTGTCTGAGGAAGCAAGATCACACATGTTCTCTGTGAAATGTCCATCTTCCCCCTGGAAAACACGATGGGATCATGAAGCCAGAATCCCTGAGTGTCCCTGGCCAGGCACATGTCCCTGTGGGCAGCACCTGCCAGGCTCTGGCAGCCACAGGGTGATGCCCATGGGCAGCTGTCAAATGCAGGACCTTGCAGGACCTTCTGGGGTCGTGGGAGGCATTTCCTGGGGGAGCAGCAGGGAATTATTCCTGCTGCTGTAATGATTTTTATCTTCCTTTTTATTATGGCTGATGTGTGTGCACACCAGAAATTTCATCAGCATTTTCCCAAGAGGTTGTTCCCTCCATGGCTTGAACTAACAAAGTTTATTACAATATCCAGGTAATTTTTCTCCCTGGTGCCAGATGCTGTCAGCTGCTGATTTGTGCTGCCAGCTCAGCCTCGGGGGATGGTCCCTGACACATGAAACTGCTCTTGGTATGATAATTGCAGCAATTTCAAGAAACAGGAGTAGGGGTCTGGGCGAGAATTGCCTTTGGGAACATCTGTTTCACCTTTCTGTCTGTGACCTCTTTCTGAAAGCATCTCTTCAACTGAAAGAACAAAGGGTGTTGGGTATAACCCAGTCCTGGGGTGACTCACAGATGGCTGTGAGAGCTACACAAGTGCCACTTCTCCTGTACAAATGGGGAGAAAAGGGTTGTCAGGCCTTGGCAGGGGCTGCCCAGGGCGGTGATGGAGCCCCCATCCCTGCAGGTGTCCAAGGAATAACTGGACACGGCACTCAGAGCTCTGAGTGCCAAGGAGGGGTCACTCACAGGCTGGACTCGGTGGTGTTGGAGCTCCTTTCCAGCCTCGGTGATTCTGGGATTCTGAGAGACCTCCCCAGCCTGTGTGTGCCACCCTCTGCTCACAGGCTGGGAACCCATTTCTGAGTGTCCTGGAGCTGGAGCTGTGCCAGGTTGGTTGTGTCCAGAGACCTGAAACCCCTGACATTCCCAAGGGAAGGCCATGTTGCCTGGGAAAGGCCCAACTCCATCTCTCCTGTGCAGACCCTGGCTGGCTCTGATCAGAGCCAGGCACAGCCAGCACAGAGGAGCCAGCGGAGCCAAATTTGGTTTCATGGTGCCGTGGGGAGGGGGTGAGACACGGGGACCCCCTGTGCCCCAGCCCCAGGAGTGTGCAGGGGCTGCCCCTGCCCAGCAGCCCTGTGTGGGGAGAAACCCAGCAGCCCCTGCACACAAAGGGGTGTCTCCTCCTTGGTGCAGGCTGCAGAAGGCCCTGGAGGGAAGCTGATGCCTGGCTGAACTAAACCTGGTCCATAACTCTGTTCTCTGCTGTGCCAGGGCCCTGCTGCTGCTCTCAGCAGGGCAGCTTTGCACCCCGATTTAATTCCTCCTTGTTCCAAGGTTAAACTGTTCTCTCTGTGACAGCTGTTAATTATCAGCTGTAATTAATGGGTTCCCAACCCCCCTCTACTACAGATACCGGGGCTGAATTATGGCCAGCAGCTCAGAGCAGCTCCTTGCTGGTGATGGATGCTCCTTCTTGGATGGTGCCACCAGCCTTTCCTTTGTCAGGAACCACCAATGTCTCTCTGGGAAGTGTGGAGCTGCATTCTGTTTAGAAAAGCATTTTTTTCTGCAGGGCTTTGGGCTTTTCCCTTTGCTCCAAGTCAGCAAACAGAACTGCTGCTTACCAGTGCTGCCCTTGCAAAACAGGTCCTGTGGCCTCTGCACGGGGGCAGCAGTGGCTGTGGCCAGGAGTCAGGGCCTCCCTCCTTTGGGAATTTAGGGGTGCAGTAATAATCATTCCTTCGGGAAGTATTTTGTATCCGCTGCAGAAGGAAAACCCAGACGCATTTCACACCCAAATGGGTTACCCAGACTGCTGCTCCCGCTGGTTTGGGGTGAAGCTGAATGCAGAATGTGCAGTGCTCTGGGCTGGGGACACATGGGCACAGCGCTGTGCCAGCCCAGGGGACACACAGGTACCCACAGCCCTGTGCCAGCCCAGGGGACACAGACAGAGCCCCATGTCAGCCCAGGGGACACAGGCACAGCCCCGTGTCAGCCCGGGGGACACAAAGACACAGCCCTGTGCCAGCGCAGGGGACACAGGCCTGTGTCAGCCCAGGGGACACAGACAGAGCCCCATGTCAGCCCAGGGGACACAGCCCTGTGCCAGCGCAGGGGACACAGGCCCAGCCCAGCCGGCCCCAGCCCGCTGTCAGTGGCACCGGGAGCGCTCAGGGCTGTGGCTGGAGCCGGCCCAGTCGGGGGGACACGCACGGAGCTGCCGCAGCGCCGGGAGGGGAAGGGCTGGGACTGACGGGAGCCGACGGCGCAGCCCGGGCTGCACAACCCGACCGTAAAGAGAGGTGAGGTCATGCCGAGACACATCCCTGACCGATTGTGCTGTTTTCCTGTCTAGAAAATGTGTTCTTACTGCTCCCATCCGCTGCCGGGGCTGGCAGGAGCCTTGTCCCCAGGGCCAGCACAGGTCCCAGCCTGGCAGCAGCCTTGTCCCCGGGGCCAGCACAGGTCCCAGCCTGGCAGCAGCCTTGTCACCAGGGCCAGCACAGGTCCCAGCCGTGCCCTCTGTGCTGGTGCTGGCACAGAACTCACAGGAGAGCTCAGCTTGAGGCCTCAGATTTACCAGAGTGCACAGCAGGTTCGGGGCTGTGTTACATCACACAGGGACAGTGACATGTCACATCTTCAGCAAAAACACACGGCCAGAGGGGATCAGATGGGATCTCTTAGAAACTTCCTCATCCCTGAGAGACTGAAAGCAACTCTGCAGTATTGCAAATGTGAACTACAAGGTACCCTCCTCTCACTGAATTGCTCTAAAACCCAGCAGCCAGCCCTCACATTCCTGATGTCTCCAGAGGAAGTGCCACTCAGGTCAATAAACATTTGTTTGCAGCCGAACTGGAAAGCCAGACAAACACAGGGAGCCTGTTATTCCAGTGCATTGGGTCTCTGACTGAAAGGCAATAAACGAACTAGAAATCTAGTTTATGCACTAGAAATTGGGCATTTGAGACATTTTGGGTCGGCCTTTCAATGGCAGTTATTAGGCCTTGTTAACTAAACCCACGAGTTCCTTGTTAACTAAATCCATGCACTGGCAGTAATTTGTTGCAATGTTTGCAGTTGTCTGTCAGAGCGTTCTGGCCGGGCCCAGCTGCAGAGGCAGCACAGCCCCCTGTCCTGGGGAAGCCCAGCACCACTGGGTTGGATGTCACCCCGGATGAGATCCTGGCAGGTGGAGGGAGAGAAAAAGGGAGCTGGAGGGGCCGGAGGGCAGCAGGGAAAGGAGTGTGTGCTCCCCCAGGGAGAAGACCAAATGATGGGGTTTGTAGACACCCTTTGAGTCTCCCTTTGATGGACTCAAGCCTCTCTCCCTTCTCAGACATGAAGACGGACAGTGGATGTCTCTGGGACACGGGTTTTGGCTGGGTGGTTTTGTTGTGTGTGCCAGGACTGAGGGGAAGAATTCAGTGAGATACCGGAATTCTGAGCATCAGCAGAATTCCCTCATGACACGTTTTGAGGGGACCCAGGCAACCCAGAAAGGAGCTGTGCTGCAGAAATCCCTGCCTGCATTGTTTGCTGCAGCTCCTCCGAGTGCCGGGAGGGCAGGGGGTCCCTGGGTGTGCTGAGGTGGCTCCTCTCCACCCTCAGATCCTGTTGTGAGGTCTCAAGGATGCGCCAGCCAGCCCGTGCTGGGAGGGACACGGGACACGGGACACGGGCTGGGGCTGGTCTGGGGTGTCGGCACCGCGGGCAGCCTGGGGCGGGGGGAAAGCTGACACTTCCTCCGGAGAGGGAATTAGGGGGAGAACTAAATTTAGCTGCTGTTGCTCGGGGAGGCGGTAGATGATAGCTGTGACCAGGCCCCACTGCGGCCCGTGCCGGCTCCTCCCGGGGCGCAGCCAGGGGAAAAGCCCCTGGAACCGTCCGGGGGACACCAGCACCAGCCAGCACACATGGGCTTTCCATAAATCAGGGTTTGCAGTCACGGAGCTGAGGAGAACAGTCCCCTTGGATAAATGACCAGCAGAAAGGAGCTGGGAGTGGCTCTGGCCGGGGGCGATCCAGGGGCTCCGCGGGTAGGGCAGAGCCAGCACCGGGCTCGGGTTCTCCGTCACCGGGAACGCCGACAGCACATGCCTGTGTCCCTTCGGGAATTCACCAACCAAGCTGCCGGCTGGCTGTGCTCCCGGCCAGCTGGCAGCTCGACCTTGGTCCCAAAACTTGCTGAGGTCCTAACCAGAAAACCTTCCTACCCTGAGCAGATCACTCCCTGCCTGCCTTGTGCTTCTCGCCGTTTGCCACTGGCTGCAGAGGCTGATTGCAGCTGGCCGGGGTCTGGGGGCTGTGGATCCACCAGGATTTCAGCTGAAGCACACACAGGATCTGTTTTGTGACCAGGTCATGTTTTCTGGTTCCTTTGTGCCACACGCAGCAGTGCAGGGCTGCAGTGCAGGGCAGCAGTGCAGCTGTCCTGGGGCAGCTCCAGCAGGAACACCCCACATTCCCCACGGGAACACCCCACAATCCCCACGGGAACACCCCACAATCCCCACTGGAACGCCCCACAATCCCCATGGCAACATCCCACAATCCCCACGGGAACGCCCCACAATCCCCACAGGAATACCCCACAGTCTCCACAGGAACACCCCACAGTCTCCACGGGAACACCCCACAATCCCCACAGGAACACAGCCCCTGATGGAGTCACGGATGGAGAGGTGCTGCAGGCTGAGCACAGGAGTCTTTTATGAGGGAAAAGAGAATCTCCTGTCTCGGTCCTGCCCACCTCAGCAGTAATGGGCTGGGACGTGCTGACAACAGGCTGATTAGAGGCACAGGCTGCTCCCAGGACAACCTTCATGATGTGCCATGATTGGAAGTCCACCTGCTCCAGTGTAACCTGGCTTTGCAAGCAGGGATGGGTTTCCTGATCCTGGCCTTGGTTTTCAGCCTGAAGAGAGTGGAACGAGTGGCGTGTTCTGACAGCTGTGGCTGTCCGTCCATCCTCTGTGTGCCCACACGACGCCTCAGGAGCTGCTCCTGGGCACTCTCCTTGTCCTGTGTCAGCCTGAGCCTCCCAGGGGAACGGCTGGCAGCACCCCAGGACATGCCCATGCTGCAAACCCCGCTGGTGACACGTGGGGCTGCTCAGGGGGACAGAGTGGCTGCACTCGTGCCACGGAGCCTCCCTGAGTCACACCAGGTGCAGCTCTGGGATCTGTGCCCTCAGCCCGCCCAGAGCAATCAAACCTCACCCAGAGGGGACAGAGCTCTTCTCTCAGCAGTCTGAGCCTCCTCAGGAGCTGCAGAAGCACAGACAAGCCTTGCTGCCCTGACTGGCAAGAAGGAAGGGCAGAGGAAGGGTTGGGTGGCTGGAGCACTGCAGGGAGCCGTGTCCCTGTGGGAGCAGGGATGGGGCACTGCCTCAGCCTGGGTGGGAGCTGACCCGGGTCTGAGCAGAAAGCCCCGGCCGTGGGTCTGGGGCAGGTGGCCTCGGGATGCCAGGGGGCTGTGGGACGGGCACAGGGAGGAGCCCTGCGAGTTTGTGTCCAAACAGTCACCACAGAGCAGCTCAGCAGAGACACAGCTCATGTGGAAAGGGAGACTGTGTCCACAAACAGGGTATTCATGTGAACAGAAAAGCACCAGCTGTGTGTGACAGGAAGGTCAGGGATGAGCCACCTGAGTGAAATGCTCCATAAAACTCTAGCCAAGAACACGGTATCTACCAAGGTCTGTGCTCCTGCTTGGGACTTGGCCCCAGGAAACTTGGCCAGAAGTTTCCAAGGGGGGAAGTGTTACTGTCTTTAGTTCTCAGTGTCGGTAGAGGAGAAGTTTCATGGAGTTGAGGAGCACCTTTGAGAGTTGATCTCTGCTGGATCTGGATCTGATGGGCAATGTGTGCCTGGCCACTGGTGCACTGCTGGCTGTGTTATGTTCCCTGTCTTCTGTGGGAAGCACAGGGCTTGGGCTTAAGAAAAGGAACTGGAGAAGGAAAAAAAGACATTTTTATGCATCAACAATGCAAAGTTTTCCTTTGAAAGAACCCAAGCAGTGGCCTGTGATCTGCTTTGAAGAGTTTTCCTTCCTCAAGCAGCAGTGGATCCCGTGGCTCCCGCTGCCCCCTGAGGGCAGGGTGCCGTGTCTGGGCTGCCCAGGGGTCTCAGAGGCACCACAGCAGCTCTCCCCTCAGCGGGCATGCTGCTGCTTCCAGCTGGGGCCCCCGGGATGGAGCCTCACACACGGCCGTGCTCTGGGGGCCGCTGGAATAGGGAGCCCGTTAGTGACTCCATGTTCTTATCTGGGGCTGTGTCCCAGCACCCTGTGTGCTTTGGTGACTCACGGCTGCACTGCAACAGACAAAGGAATTCAAAGGACAAACAGGAGGTGGTAACCCATTTGTGGATGGGGAGAGGAAGGGAGAGCTCGGCTTGAGCTACAGCAGTTTGCTGACCAGGCAGGGCGAGTGCCAGGGTGATAGGAATGATCTTGTTCTGCATCTGGATGAGGCAGCTTGAGAATTCAAGGATTTTTAAAATATTCTGTGGCTTTTATTTTGCCCCTGCTCGTTTTTTTTCTATGAGATGTTGAGGTTTCATCTGTCCAGGAACTCGGTATGGAAACTATAAATAGCTGTGACGGGGTCTGAAAGCTGAGGGACTGAAAGCAGAGGAGATTTATGGCTGGGTCAGTGAAACCCTGCTGGTGAGCACTGCCTGTACTGCAGTGCTGTGAAGCCATGCAGGAGCAGCTGCATTCTGTGCAGCTCCAGAGGTACTGCAGTGCTGTGAAGCCATGCAGGAGCAGCTGCATTCTGTGCAGCTCCAGAGGTGCAGCCCAGGAGAAACCACCCACTGACACTCGAGCTCACCCCTGCACTTGTGAAATGCGGGGCCAAGCCGCCACTCCAATGCTCCTCTTCCAGCATCCAGAGGCCAAGAGTGGGCTTTGACATCCCTTGTTTATCCTGGTGGGGATAAGTTTGGTGTTTGTCACATGTGTCCACAGCCTGCTACAGACTGTGCCTCATTTCCCACCAAGGGACAGCTGAGGGGGGAGCCCTGAGTGCCCTGGGGGACCCCGGGATCCCCCCGTGCCTGGGCACAGCGTGGGGTTTGGGGTGGGGGGTTTGGGGTGTGGGGTGTGGAGTGTGGGGTTTGGGGTGTGGGGTGTGAGGTTTGGGGGGTGGGGTTTGGGGTTTGGGCCACACCACTGTCCCACACACACACTCTGCTCTTTTCTCTGTCCCTGCAGTGACAGGGATGGGCAGGATGGGAGGCATGGCCAGGCTGCTGGGACATGCTCACCCCTCCACTGAGAATAGGGGCCTTAAAGTCTGATTTGTTTTCTCTGCAAATTCATCAGTCACACACAGAAATGTCTATTTCCAAACAGGCTGTGGGCACTTGGAAAGGGACTGTCTTTTATGTACTTGTTTATTTCTTCATGGGTGGGGTTTATTTGTCTCCTGGGTTTATCCCAGGCCATAACCACCCTGTTTGTTGCCATTTGCCATCAGGTGTTATATTTAGCCACTCCTATGTGATGGCAAATACACTGTGGCTTCTGCTTTCAGCAGCGGCCAGCACCTTTTCTAAATATCACAGATCCTGGAGGTGTACAAGAGTGTTGGGAATGCTGTGCTTTGGGGGAGAGCTGCAGCTCTGTGTTTCACTAGTGAGTTCCCACATGTCTCTGGCTCAAAGCTCAGAGATCTGCAGTAGCAGTTCCTGAGCAGCCTGAAACTGGACCTGACGTCACCTGGCTGCTGGGAGTGTGAGCAACAGCAAAATCCTGGGGTTCAAAGGACACACTTGCAAGGGACATCAAAAGAAGGATTTTTCTAGCAATAAAAACCAGAGTAACCATCCCTCTCCACGGTACCAGGAATGTGAGACAGGAGTGTTTGCTTTCCTTAGGATTAATTTTCCACGCCGGTAGGATGTGTAAACAGACACAGCAGGCACCTGGGCCAAACTCTGCACGAGTGTGACCATCCCACTGCTGAGCACACGTGTGCTCTGCACGCTCAGCTTGGGACCCCTCCACGCCAAGCTACGAGTGTGCCTGAGGTTAGAGAGCGACCCCAGAGCGCTGGGCAGGTTGTGTTTGTGAGCCCTGAGCTGCTCACCCACAGGTGACACTGCCCGTGCTGCAGCTGGTGCTCACCAGGAGCCAGACCCTCCTGACTGGGCACAGCCAGCCCTGCAGCCCAGTGCTGGGGCAGGAGCAGCCTGTGCCAGCACAGCCTCCCCACACTGCACAGCCGTGCTGCTGCTGGTGATGATGATGATGATGATAATA
>VZDJ01000083.1:418751-436393 GCA_008694505.1 Cyanoderma ruficeps | reverse complement strand
TTATTGAGAAGGACACATAGAAATGGAAGGGTCAGTGTGTTCAGAACTCGTAGAAGAAATGTTCTTCTCATCGCGTATTGTATCCCTTTGGAATTCACGTACAGTGAAGATACGAGCACATAGCTTGGCTAGAATAGAAAGAAAAGCTTTGGCAGGATCACTGTGTGTCCATTTATAGCATCTGGGGCTGTGCAGGCTCTGGCCAGCTGTATCTGCATAACCAGAGTCCACACCAGGACAAGGAGGCTGCAGTGAAGAGGACGGGCAGGGATGGGAGCAGGACGGGCAGGGTGGGAGCAGGACGGGCAGGGATGGGGGCAGGACGGGCAGGATGGGAGCAGGATGGGCAGGGAGCCAAACCTGCCGGGTGACTGCCCTGGCTCAGGTCACAGGCTCACGTGGAAACACAGCTGGTCCATGGGTTAAAGACCAGGGAAATCGCTGGGTCAGGGCTCTTGGATAAGGGTGAAAAGAGAAAAAGGAAAAAACCCAACTGGGTTATTTCTGGTCGCTCACCTCTGTGGTATTTACACTCTGGGAACTGGGAACAGCATCCCAATGTGGCCTCTGCCCAAGGGAACATNATTCTCCTCCTCCCCCCTCCCCTGCAAGAGCCCCGGGGTGCTGAGGTTCAGGCTGGGCCTGCAGCTTCCCACCAGGAGCACCGGGTGCTGTTCCCAGTCTGCTGCACTCCCTGTGGAATTACCATCTCAGCCACCCCTCACTGGGCACAGTTTTCCTCCTGAGCCACTGAATATTGTGTGATGAATACAGCCGTGTTCTGGGTTTGCAGTAGGCACCCAGCTGAAGGCCAAACCTGGGTTTCCGTGGGATCAGAGAGTCCAAAAACTGCTCCCAGGCCGTGTGCAAAGGGCAGGATGGACCCAGAGCCCAGGGTGGATCTAAGGGTCGGCTCTGCACTCTCCAGGAGCTCTTTATTTCCTCCTGGTCTCCCTCCTCCTCTTCCAATCCACAACATAAAATGTTTTGAAGAAGGATGATCCAGTTCACCTCATCTCAGTGAAGTTGTTGTTGCACAGAGACAAGAAGGCTGCATGGAAGGGTCCCAAAACTCCAGTTCCTTGCAATAAAAATAGAATTTAGGGGACTCGCTGTGTAAAGTTGTTTTTCATAGCTATAAAAAGAAAATGGAAATGTTTCCCTTTGGTACATCTACATCCTTCCCACTAAATAAGTGATTTCCTCTTCTCCTTGCTGATTAGGAAGCTCTCCTCTGGAGATTGGCTTTGATGTCTCAGGAAAAGAAAAATCAAATTAGCAAATCTACAGGAAAGAATTAGCATGGCCCCATTGCCTGGGCCTGGAATGAGGGATTAACCCTCCGACTGATTCCTGCTGCCTTCACTGCAGGCCAGGGAAAGGGGAGTGCAGTGGGCTTAGGGCTCCCCAAGGTGAGGACAACAAAGTCAGGAACGCTGCCAGCAGCAGCCAGGGATGTGGTGTGCAGTGTGACACTGCTGTCACTGCCCTGGGACGGGCACCGGGCACCCCTCCACCCCCCTGCCACCACCTCAGCCCCCAGTGCAGGGCCCAACCCAGCTGGGGCACTTCAGGGTGAAACAGGGGCCCAGGGACCAGCCCAGGCTGCTGTGACAGGAGCTGAGGGAGCAGGAGCTGAGGAAAAGCTTTGCTCAGGATGTATTTGCTGTGTGTCCTTCCTCCCTGGAACCCTCCGCTGGCTGAGCTCTACCTGCCGTGGCTGGGGCTGTTCAGGGACCGTGACAGGGACAGGGACAGGTCAGAGTGCTCCGTTTCCCTCTCTGCATGAACACCCTGCTCCCAGCCCTGCCCCAGCACCCACCCCCTGCATTCCCTGCCCCGAGGGCACAGCTCTGTGGGCTGGGACAGGGCTTCTCCTCTCCCAGCCCTGTTTGGGGCACAAACAGAATTCCCACTGACACTGGTGTGGAACCAGAACTGCCCTGACTGCCAAGCCCCCACTGAGTGCCCGAGGGGGCTGCACCACGTCCCCATTTCTGCCACACTGTGGGATCTGATCCCTGTCCCCCTCCCCGTGGGCTGGCAGGGCAGCAGGAGCCCCCCAGCCCTCCTGGGCAGCACATTGGAGGTCTGTGGCTGCTCCTCCATCCCCTCTCATTAAGCAAAGCCTCCGCCTTGTTTATCTGAGCTATAAATAGTTTCCCCGTGTCTGCATTTGCTCTCGCTGTGGTCACCGACAGGCAGACTTGGGGTTTGGGGATGGGGCTTTAAACCTGATGGGGTTTTTGCCTATTGCTGATGTCAGAAGGGAGTGCAAAATCAGATTAAACACACAGAGATTAAACAGAGAGATGCAGAAATGCATCTAAAAATAACCCGAGTGCAGCGCAGGGCAGCACGGTGTGTGACAGGGACAGTGCCGTGATTCCCACCCAGGTTAGGGTGAACTCCCTCCCAGGGACAGGCAGAGATCCCTGGCCCTGGGGGCACCTCCAGGACACTGCTGACCTCTCCAGGACACTGCTGACCCCCCCCGGACACTGCTGACCCTCAGGACACTGCTGGCCCCTCAGGACACTGCTGACCCCTCAGGACACTGCTGACTCCCCCCAGGACACTGCTGGCCCCTCAGGACACTGCTGACCCCTCAGGACACTGCTGACCCCCCCCCCCAGGACACTGCTGACCCTCAGGACACTGCTGGCCCCTCCAGGACACTTCTGTCCCTCCAGGCAGGGCCCACCATGGGCCAGGCACAGTGTGCTGCTCACTGCCGGCTCTGGAGGGCAAAATCACAGCTGGTGTGACCTCCCGCCCATGCAGGGGACACTGGGGTGCTGCAAACCCCCCCTGAGCAGGGGTGGGGCCGGTGCCCAGGTGTTACCCAGGTGTTGCCCAGGTGTTGCCCAGGTGTTGCCCAGGTGTTGTGGTTTCGGTGGAAGCTGAGCTGCCTTTTCTGCCACCCTGGCCGGGCCCGAGGCCGTGGCCGTGCCAGCTCTGGAAGGGGACAGCAGCTGCTGGCACAGTGGGACAGGGTGCCCAGCCCCAAAGGCTGCTGGCCCCTGAGCAAGGGCCGGGGCAGGGCAGACCCCGGCACACCGATGGAGCCACCGTGGGTCACCGGCACCAGGTGCCGTCAGGAAATGGAAAACCCCGGAGCGGGGAAGGCTGCAGTGGGTCCCCGCAGTCGATCCCCGCAGTGGGTCCCCGCAGTGGGTCCCCGTAGTCGGGTCCCGCACTCGGTCCCCGCAGTCGGGTCCCGCAGTCGGGTCCCGCACACAGCCGTGCCTCAGTATCGCAGAGGAATTTTGGCCGGTCGGTGCTGCCGGGCGGGGGAGCCGCCGGGACAGGCCCGGGGAGGGAATTAGCGTGTGGGTAATTCCCTGTCAGGTATTTGTAACACGTCAGGGTGGAGCAATGGAAAATGTGGGGAGCTGGCACGGTGGCTGGAAAACCTGCTCGACGACAAATCACCTTGGGCTGCTGGGGCTGGATCATTGGGAAGTGTCATTTGTGGCCGGGGCAGGGGGGGCACAGGCGGATTAGGGCTCTGTGAACAGACTCCTTTGTCTGGATAAATGCCTGTTGATAATGGAGGTATTCCCCTCCCTCCGGGGTGTGTGTCTGCGCACCGCTGATGTTTGCACTGCCTGCTCCCTCCTGGAGACAGAGCCACGTTCGGCAGGTGTGTCCTGGCCCTGCCAGCCCGGTAACTGCCTCACCACTGCNTGCCACCTCCCCGTCTCTGACTCATGAGCCGTTTTTGCCAACCCCAGCAGCACGGGAGGAGAACCCCCCCGGCCCCCCTGTGGCCCAGGTGTTCTCCCAGCTGCCACTGAACACTCAGGGTCACACACTCCTGCCTTGAGTCACCCTGGGAAGATTTCAGTTCCCACTCTCATCCCCAGGAAGAAAGGCGATCAGCCTGGCCACAGCTCTGCACAAACGTTTCACAAATAAAGGCTTTGGCATTTACCAACATCCAGGAGTTTGTTGAGGGACACTGTATGGCACATGGGGAAATGGAAATTTAATGCGGTGAGTCTTAGGAGGACTGAGGAAGAGTTTCCTGGGGGAATTTCTGAGTTGCTCTCCTGGTCTCTTGGAGCCCTTTCAAGCACTAGAAGGAGCTCTATGGTCTCCCTGGAGCCTTCTCCTCTCCAGGCTGAACAGCCACAGCTCTCTCAGGCTGTCTGGTGACATCTTGAGTTTTTCTTTAATAATTTAATTTATCTCTGCAGATTTGCCCAGTTTTTGTTCACCACCAAGCCAGGTCTCTCAGGTCCTTTGAGAGTGTGAGTTATTCCTGCCACTGCTCCCTGTGCAGCCACAGAGGGGATGAGCTCACCCTGGACACCCTGACCTCCTGTACCAGCACTGACTCCTGGCAGTGTCACATTTCCCCACAGCACAGTGACAAATCCACCTTGTTGTGCCATGGTTGTTTTTAGTGACCAGTCATGATCTGAAATTTACCCTCCAAGCTCAGCAGCGGCCGATGTTCCTGAGCTCTGGGGCCAGCTGCTCCAATGCTGCCGGGGGCTGGTGGGCACCAGGGCTGCCCCAATTCCATCCCAAATCCTTCCCAATTCTGTCCCCATTCCATCCTGATTCTGTCCCAATTTCATCCCCATCCCATCCCCATTCGCTCCCAATTCCATCCCATCCCCATTCCATGCCCATTCCATGCCCATTCCATCCCAATTCCAGCCCAATTCCCAGTGTCCCTGTGTTGACTGAGGGAGTTGTGACCCACGTTTGCAAATATTTAGTCTTTAGGATGCGTATTTCTTTAAATCTTTATATTCCATCAAGCCAACTCTGAACGTGACCTTTCCTTGGGTTTAATTTAACTCCAGCTTTGAGCTCTGTGCTTTGTAGTTACCCTCCTTGCAGGAGAAAGGCTGTGAGAGGACAATGGCTGGAGGAAACATGCAGCATCCAGCAGCAGGAGCCACATCTCTGCCCTGACACAGCATCCCTGCAGGCCACTGGCCATGTCCTGGGACAGAGGACAGACTCATGGCAAGGCTCAGATTCTTCTGCAAGCTAAAAGCAGACAGATCATCATCATCTTCAGAGAGAGGAAAAATAGGAGCTCCGTAACACCTAATTCAGGGGTGAAGTTTCAAAGTCTGGGTGTGAAAATGGGAGCTGAAGGCTCTGAGAGGCTCATCTGTCACCGAAACCCTGCCGGTGACTAAGGAAAATGTCCAACCCAAAAATGTAAAAGTCATGAATCACTCCTGAAAGTCAGAAAACGTTTCCTAACTTGTGTGACCTCAGAGCAGCCCTCAGCATCCTGTTTGCCACTGGCCTTTGTTCCTGGGCTGTGACTCAGGACCCGTGGGGACAGTCACCCCAAGGGAGTGGAAGGACAAAGCTTGGCTTAGAAAAGCTGACTGAGGGGAGGCATGGTTTTTTCCAGAGTGTCAATGTGTGCTGCTGCTTGCTTGTCACTGCTCTGGGAGAGGGGGAATATCCACTCCCCTCATTCCCCAGGGCCCGGGCACGCGGCTGCTGAGGCTGGCACGGCACTGCTGTGGGACTCTCTGGGCACTGCCACACCTCAGCAAATCCACTGCCAGGCACTGGGTTAGCTCACTTATAGATGTATTTTTATATGTAGCAATACAAATAAACAGCTGTGTTTGTGTGCATGTCCATGCATATCCACATGTATATACAGCTCACTGTGGTTTTACAGAAAAATGTGAGAGCTCCTGGCCACAGTGACTTTGCAATTTCAAATAAACCTCTTCAGAGATGGAGGAAATGACTTATGGCTGATGTGATGGGAGTAGAACGGGACGTCAGTCTCCTGCAGGAGTCCTGGGGTCAGGATGGGTCTGTTCCTCCCTGCAGTCCACACTGAGATGGTCCAGACCTGGGAAGGAGAAATCACCGGTGGGAACGTGGCCACCAGCCCAGTGTCTCTCTCCTTCCCCGGGCCACAGTCTGCAGCATCAAACAACCCCTGAAGCAAAGGCACCTCTTCTATTGTTGGTCGTCAGGATTTCTTTCCTCATGCAGAGCCCTAGAAATTCTCCCTGGGAGCCAAACGAATCCCAGGCTGCTGAGAAGGCTCCTGCATTTTGTGGGCCCCTTGAACCCACAGGGTCTGGGAATCCCAGGGCAAAACCCAGTAACTGCTCCTCCACTGGGGAAAACCTCCTGCACCATGAGGCCTCCAGCCGAGGAGAACCTCAGGCTGCACTGGGCTCCCCATTTCCACACACCCTGACCTTACAAATGCCAAGGAACTGATATTAATTATGGAATTGTGCTTTACAAGAGACACGAGAGGAGGCGATTCCTGCTTTGTCTTTCAGGTTGAGAAATAATTGCTCCACATAACAGATCCTCCCCTGGGATTCACTCCTGCATTTCCATTTGCTGCAGCTGCGGGAAACCCCAGCACTCACAGCCGCGGTGGTGGCGGAGCCCCGGGGATAGAGCTCGGGAATTCTCACCGGCAGGGCTGGCGGCAGCCCCGGGTACTGCCCGCCGGCTGATCCACTTTCCCTGCCCCAAAAATGATCGCTTTCCTCCTGCTCCCCGCCTTGGTTTTAGCTGAGGAAGCCTTGCCCGGGCTCTGAGCTGGAATCCCTGGGGTCCCCACCCCGCTCCTGGGGGTGACTCCAGGGACCCCTGGGCGTCGGTCAGGACCTGCCAGCTCAGCTGTGGGGGGTCACAAAGGTCCCCGTGGGCAAGGGGGGAGCAGCACAGAGCCCCCGGTGCAAAGGCACACCTGGGGGGAGGGATGCTGGTCCCTCATGGCCACACAGCCCACACACCCCACACAGACACACACCCCACACACCCCACACACCCCACACGGACACAGCCCGTGCTGAGATCAATAGGAACGGAACTGTCACCGCGCAGCCAGCAGGGTGAAGTGTCCTCCCGGGGAATTAATTAGAGGGAATGTGGAGGCAGTGACCATGATATGCAAATCAGGATGAATCAGAGTCACCCCAGAGATGAGTTTCGTGCTGCTGCAGTGCGGGGAGCAGAGGGGCAGCCTGCTGGGCTCGGGCAGGGTGGAGGGAGTCGGGGTCACCAGAAGTTTTCTTTCCTCTGCTCCATGAAGCTGAAGATGTCTGCTCCACCCTTTGTGTGAGGACTGGGCTGCCTTGCCACCAGCCCTTACCTGGTGGTTTATTGTCATGCAAGGAGCCATTGCTCATTGTGGGTTTCCACACCGAGAAATGCAAATTTCATTTCTTGTGGAAGACAGTTAAAAAATGCTCCTCAACAGTTACCCTTGTTAATAGCTGTTTAATTCTCTAATGAATATTTATGAGCGGTTGCCTGAAAGCAATGAACCTTGGACTGTATAGGCTGATATTGATTGTGTTTGAAATTAAAAGAATAGGGATTTTTTTTCCTCTTTTGGTGGAAAAGCTGAACAAGAGGAAGACAGCCTCAAATTCAGAGTGGGTTTTTTTAAATTATGGAAGGTAATGAATTATTGAAACATCTCTTATTGAAACGCTGGATCAGGTTCAGGTACCTGGGCCCTGCCTTTGGCTTGTGGGTTGTGATTTCTCACCCAGAGCCCAGGATCCTCATAGCACCGAGCTCCCAGATGGATTGTGCTCTCCTCTGCCTGCATCTCCAATGCCCTGTGGAAATCTCCTGATTGGTACGAGAGAGGCACATCCCTGGGGCTGTGATTCCTGCCTGCCCTGTTCCCTCTGTGAGCACAGAACACCCAGAGAGAGAGAGAGAGAGATGTGCTCAGGAGAGAGACAGCTCCACAACACAGCACCTGTGCTCAGAAAAAAACCCAGCTCCAGAACACAGCACCTGTGCTCAAAACAAACCCAGCTCCAGAACACAGCACCTGTGCTCAGAAAAAAACCCAGCTCCAGAACACAGCACTTGTGCTCAGGGGAGTCACCAAGGGCACTGCTCACCCCAGCCTGCCCCAGACATTTCCAGCACTCTCCTCTGCAGGGCTTCTGTCACCTGCTGGGCACCCTCTGCCTGGCATGGGGAAGACCCTAAGGCAGAGTTTTGTCACCACAGCTTTTAGAAAACGGTAGGGAAGCTGATGTGAGGAATTATTGGCTTCCATGCTGGATCAGCTTTAAAAGAATAGTCATTTAGCTCACTAGTAAATGCTGGGTTTGGTGCTGACTGAGAAAGCAAGCCAAGGGGGCTGCAGGGAGCCTATTTGCTCCAGTATTCTATTCCAGAATATTCTGGAGCATCCATATATCAGAATACTTTATTCCCAGATTTTTTTTTTACCCTTGAGGACATGAAAATCCAGCAGTTTGTAAGTGCAAAGCAGCTGTTTGCAAACACGAGCAGCACAGTTGGTCTGAAATCCAGTTCCACATTCAAGATCAATGCAAATTAGGTTGGAATGGGAGTTAATTAAAGGAACAAAGTCCGTGTCCATCTGAGTTTCTCACTGGGTTTCTCTGATGACATCCATATTCCATGAAATTCACTTTATTCTGCCTAGGAGGCCATGGAAAGGAGACAAGAAGTAGCTGCTCTCCCAGTGCAGAGCAGCACACACCAGCACAGTCACACTGGTTGTTACACATTAAGCTCCTGCATGTTCAGTATTAAAGTCAGTGGAACATTTCTCCCTGGAATAGTTTCAGTGGGAGGGTGAATCTTTTGCTAAATTGTGCTTCTAAAACAGTAATTTGAAATGAAAGATTTTAAATCGGAGTTTCACGCTGAGATTTCTGACTGCCAGGACGGCTCGTTTGGCTGTTGCTGAGCTGAAGTCTTGTGAAACTGCTCCGTGTCTCCACTTCCCACCCTCGTTTTGGATCAAATGGAATGTCAAATGACAGCATTTCCCAGGGGAGATTCCCTCTGGCTGAGTGAATTCCTTGCCATGCTGCTGAGGGCCGGTCACCACATGCCAACAGAGGAAGTGACAGCCATCCTTCCAGGTCAGTGCAGCTGCAGAGGGAAACTGAGGCAGGAGCAGGGCCCTCAGCACATCGTGCAGGCCAACAGCACCTGCCTTGAGCCCATCCTGCAGTGCTTCCAACTCCTGCAGCCCTCCCAGCACCTCCAGCACGTTTAGCAGAGACTTGGGTGTCCCTGGGTCCCCGAGTAGGTGACACCTGGTGCCCTCACAGCATGCAGGACACCCCCCCTTCCCTGCCCAGACAGCAGCAGGCACAGCAGGCACTGCTGGCTGGTTTAACCGAAATAAACAGCAAATAAAACAACCTCTGCAAGCTGCCTGTCCTCGGGGATGTGAGCACTGAGGTCCCCGACTCAGGGGCCCAGGAGCCCCCCGGGCTGGGGTGGGTGCTGGGCTCGGGCTGGTCTGACACCCCTGGGGACACAGGGGTGACCCAGCTCAGTCACTGGCCGGTTTCTGCAGGCAGAAACTTGTTTCACCCAGGCAAGGTGAGTGCTGCACTGCTGAAATTCAGTTTGTCACCTGTACCCCACCGTCCCCAGCTGGGGATCCAAGTGTTTCCAGGCTGGTTTGTCCTGAGCTGTGTCAGTTCCTGCAGTCTGAGCCTGCAGACAGGCAGCCCCAGTGCTGGAGAGCGGCTCCTGCCTTTAAGGTGTGTCACTCACACTGGGTCTGTAAATCCAGGGGGTTGAGATTTGGGAAACCTGGGCTGCAGGAGGCGGAGCTGCTGGTGGGTTCTTCTTTATCGACTATCAAATTAACCAAATAATAATTAAAACAACAAATCAGGAAATACAAGTGCAGGAGTTGAAGTTCTCTGGAACCTTACAAGAAAAATCTTTTACTTTCAGGCTGCAGTGGAGTCCAGTACCTTCCTGGAAGGGCTCAGGGTTATAGGGAGTAGCGAGTTTCTATTCAGAAATCATGAAGGCTTCCAGGGAGGCATCTCAGGGGGGTCCCAGGAGCTGAGGGACCTCTGCAAACAGGGCTCAGACTCGTTAGAGTGCATGCCTGGGATTGGGGTGGACTGTAACCAGCGAGGTCTGCAGCAGGTGAATTTATGAAACTGAGAGGGCTCATTAGTGGGTTTCCTTTGTCTGGTTTATTTATTAACACACTGAACCTTCATGTGAACAGCTGTATTGATCTCTGAAAATCACCAAATAAAATTTAAACCATTTCCTAAGAACAGGAGAGGAAACACAAAGAATGCTGGGCTGTGCATGGGCAGGCTGTGATAGAGATCTTGAGCAGCTTTTACACAAATGTTCATTTTCCTTTGTTTCTATCCTTGTTGCTTTTCCACTGGAAGACTGAATTTACCTGATAAATATTTTTGTTTTCTTAAGCTCCGTCCGAGCTGTCTCAAGTGTTCTTGGGCTCAGAGTCAGCACTGCCCAGGGGGGGCTGGGCCCTTCCCACCCTGCCTGCGGCTCCGTGGTTTTCCCTGCCCGGAGTGAATGCCCCGGGAGAGCAGCCCTGCTGCCCTGCAGGCACCGCGGCTGGAAACGCGGCCAGGGGCTGCCCTGCCAAGGGCAGGGGGAGCACACAGGGATGTGGGCACTGGGCCACCCTCCGGCACTGCTGAGCCCCGTCCTGACACCCCCGGGCTGGCTGAGCACAGCCCCGCCTGTGCCCCTCGTCCCCCCAGTCTGAGCCCAAACTGCGGATCCCGGGTGACACCGCCCCTGCAGGGCTGGGACACGGTGTCACCGGCCCTGTGCCCCGGCACGGAGCCCAGCGCAGGGCCTGGAGCGGCCCCCGGGCAGCCCGAGGCCACCCCGAGCAGGGGAGGTGAGTGTGGGATGGGANATGGGACAGCAGCGGTGGGATGGCAGCAGGGACAGCAGCGGTGGGATGGCAGCAGGGACAGCCCTTTCACGTCTCCCGCCTCCCGGCTCTCCCTGCCCAGGGCTCATGTTGCAGCCGCGCTGTGCCTGAAGTGCTGCTGTCTGCACATCCTTCCTGCCGGAGAATAACCCGAATGTGCTGATGGACTGGAAAGTGCTGGATCAGGAGCCCTGGCCGCTGTCCCACAGGAGGCTCTGTGTGACACCCAGTGTCCCCTGCTCTGCTCCACCCCCTGAGCACCGAGCCCGATCTCCCCTCAATGAGGGGGTGACTGTGGATCACTGACAGTGACCGCCGATGGATAAAGTATTCCCTGGATTCAGGGGAACCTTTCTGAAGCAGAGATTGGTGTTTTAAGCACCTGACAATGTTCTGACCCTGAATGGGGCTCCTGGTGTTTTAGCTCCCAGGACAGGATGAAGACACATTGGAGAGAGGAAAACAAACAAAAAACCCCCAAAACCCCAAAATTTCAGAGCAGCTGTTGGTAGCTCAGTGCTGGTGTTTTACCTGCTGGATTCTACAAAGGGTGCAAGGAAAGGATCTCATTTTTATGGCATCATGAGGAATCTGCCTCTTTGTGTTTTCTGGGGATATTCAGCTCCTGCAGATGCCTGAAACCAAGGGACTGTGGCAAAGGCACACAGCTGGCTAGTACAGGTTTTTATCACTACCAGAAAGATCCGTAGAGGGAGAACTTGTCTCACTAAATTCGTGGCGCTCTTTGTCTGGGAAGGAAGGCCAGCCTTTGGGATTAAAGCCTGATGGAGTTGTGCTCCCCCTCCAGTTTGGTGCAGTAAAATGCTAAATATGCTAAAAGGCTCTTTATCACGGAGTACAGGACAAACCCCTTCAGTCCTGTCATCCGCTCTGTCACTGTCACCATTTCCCAGAGCACATTTGGGTCAGGCAGAGGTTTCTGGTGCAGGAAAACATCCTGTTTTTCCTTTCAGCTGGGTCACTGGGGGTTTCCAGCCTGCTGGGGTGGGATGAGGAATGGTGATCCACACCCCAGTGAGGGCAGCCCCCCTGGGCTGGGATGGGGCAGGATGGGGAAGGCTCCACCGTGTCACCCCCGGCGTCTCCCAGCAGGAGAACATTTTCCCAGGACCCTCCTCACAGCTCTGGGGTTTGGTGTCGCTGCTGCTCGAGTGCACAGCGCTGAGCCCAGCCCAGCAGACACAGTCTGCATTCATCTGCTGCAGTCTGGTGCATTAATACACTAATTATTAACTATTATAAATCATTTTTATGAGATTTTGATCAATAACATCTTGTATTCTAAAAATAGACCAGGAAGATAAGAAGGCACAAAAACATGAGTGCCAAAGAAGCTACTTTAATTTCCTAATATATTTCATGCTATTAATTTACAAGAAAACTGTTGCTGTGGGGATTGAAGAATTAAATTGCAGCTGCAGGATGAAATCTCAAATGAGGCAACGTATTTCTCCAAAGTGTTTGGAGCAGAACCTGTGCTGGCTCTTCTGAAGATTGCATTTCACTTGTAAAATCCAAATATGCCTGCAAAGGGCAGCACTTCAGTCCTGCCTGTGTCACAGCCGTGCAGTTCAGGCACTGGGAATCTGGTTTGTTTTCCTGGCTGAGCTGATGTGCAAGGGCCAGTGGGGAGCAGGGCTGGGCTGTGCAGGGGGATGGAGCAGGGATCCCATGCAGGGAGCACTGACAGGGGCTGTCCTGGGGAGCCACAGTGTGTGTGCCTGCAGCACTGCCAGGCTCTAACCCGTGTCCCCAATGCCACATCCACACGGCTTTTTAATCCTTTCAGGGATGAGGATTCCACCACTGCCCTGGGCAGCTGTGCCAGAGCTGGACAGCCCTTTACAAGAAGACATTCTCCCTAATATCCAACCTAAACCTTCCCTGGCACAAATTGGGGCCATTTCCTTTTGTCCTGTTCCCTGATCCTTGGTGGGAGAGGCCCCAGATATTCCCATGAAATCCACAGTGACCCCGGTGAGCTGCTAAACCTGTGAGAAACCAGGCAGGGACGGAAGTTTAGAGGAGGTTTCTGAAAATCCCTAAACAGAAAGTTTCGGGGGTGTTGGACAGGGTTGGTTAGAGCTGTTGGACAAAACCCTTGTTTTCTGCCCAATAACCAAACCTGACTGGACAAACGGCTCTCCGGAGCCGCCGGGACCGGTGACAGTGCGGGGCTGCATTTGGGTTCACGCTGGTAAATCTCAACAGTCGGAGCACAAGTGACTGATTCCAGACAGGAGCACAAGTGGAGTGACTGATTCCAGACAGGCCCAGGGAAATGCTGCCCGTGGCTGGGCCGGAGAGCTCCGGCGGCGCATCCCGGCGCTGTGCCGAGCATCCCATCTCCTGGCCGCAGCCTGGAACAGCAAGCGGGAGCGCTCGGGAGCGGCAGCGCTGCGCCGGGAATGCTGCAGGAAAGCAGACTCCACGTTTTGGTTTTATTTGCACAGAATGTTAATCCTTTGCCAAATACCGATTTTTTTTTTTCTTTTGTAGAGAGGGAAGAGTGGTTTGACTTCCCCGTCTGAGTCACAGACCCTGGAGAAGAGCTCGGGAGCTGTCAGAACCTGTCCCAGGGCTGCCCAGGGCTCCCCGCCCCGGGGAATGGCTCACAGAGGCAGAACTGCAGCCCGGGCTCTGCTCGTCCCAGCACGGCGCTGGTGGGGAACCCAGACCAGAACCAAATCCCACCGAGGGGCTCCAGGAGCTCCTGAGCAGGACCAGGGCACCCTGGACGAGGCAGCACGGCCGGGGCTGTGGTGGTGCCACGTCCCCTTTCCCTCCCCATCAGCTTTGCTGCTGCCCTGAGCTCCGAGCCCCGCAGAGCTGTGCCCAGGTGGGGACACGTGGCCATGGGGGTACCTGATGTCACACCACGCCACCCAGGCTGCTCCTGCTCCCACCTGCCTTCAGAGGGGGCTTGGTGGCTGCAGTGCCACCCCCTTGAGTGCAGGCATGTCCTGCTCAAGGAAAATGTCATGTTCAGGCAAAATTCTGAAAGAAAAGTTTAACATTTGGTGAGTTTTCGAGTAGGAAATACCAGTTGCATCTCGTGCTGAGAGGAAACGTTCCCAGAGCTCCTGCCCTCCTGGCTGTGAGATTTGTTATCCCTGACTGTGGCAGGGCACACTGGATGTATCCATGAAAACAGAAGGCGGACACACGGCTGTCCAACACAGGGGCCAGGGGAGCCCTCAAACACACAGCCTGAGCTACTCAGGCAGTGGTTTCAGCCAGAGCTGGGCAGCAGCAGCACTGCCCCTCACTGACTGCACCAGGCTCTGGTACACCTCATCACACATCACACACATCCAAAATAAAATAAAATAAATATTATTTATAATAATAAAACTAAAAATAAAACTAAACCACGGGTAGCCATCGGAGAGGCTGGGACACGAGTGACTGGACACACAGAGCAGTGACTCAGCAGTGGCTCAGGACCCGCAGGGTTGACTCAGGAGTGGCAGGAGCCCCACAGCTCCCAGCCCCGTGTCTGCACCCAGGACTGGCTGCTCGGAGCCCACCCAGGACTGGTCCCTTCGAGCCACGTGCCAGAGCACTGAGCTGCAGGTGATGCACCTTTCTAAATGCAGCCATCCCTGGCTGCAGCAGCTGCTGGCACACAAAGCCAGGAGGGTTCTCCCTCAGCAGGAGGATGTTGGGGACACGGGCACAGAGCCCCAGCAGTGAGAGGAGGGAGGTGCTGCCGGCCCTGCTGCCGTGCTGGGAGGACACGAGCACCCAGAGCACGATGCTGCAGCTCCACAGTCCGAGAGGCGCTGGAGAGGTTTTGGGAGTCCAGAAGGACACGCCCACAAAAGGAAACCGTGTATCCAGCTAAGCACACCTTGACCTGCTGGCAAAGCCACCTGTGGTTGTCTCTGTCCCTCTCCAGAGGCAGCCCCGAGCCCTCCTGGCAGCCCGGGAGCCCCTGCCCTGCTGAGGGCACGACAGGGGCTTTGCCAGCTGCTCCAAACCCTCCAGAACACGGGAATTACTGGGCAGATGGTGCCTCACCCACACACCAGCTGCTGCTGCCAGGACACGGATGGGAAGGATGGGGCTGGTGCCCATGGCACAGGGTGCTGGGACGGAGCTGCTCTGATGGCTGAGCACTTCCATCCAGCAGAGATGGAGAACACAAGGTGTTCTTGGCTTTCAGGATTTTAAGGTCTGGTTCCATAGCCCTAAAATAGCAGTTTTCCTTGTAATAAAACACCACTTGGGTGGTGCCCAAAATAATCCATTTCCCATCTTAGAGCTTTTTTTTCCACATCTTAGAGCTGAGTAAGCAGATGAGGCACAGAGGATAAAGCCTGCTGTGAATGGGATGATGGGATTGGGATATTTGGGGTCACCTGAACACTGGGGAACGTGTGCCCCCCTCTAATGAGGGAGGCCCTTGTGGCAAACAGCCCCCCCTGAACTGCTGTTAGTGGCCTGCAAGGTTCTGCTGCCCAGGCGACACCATGAAAAGCAGTTTTGAGAGCAGAAGTGGAGCACTGGGTCACCTTCAGCAGGGACTGGGGTGGGATGAACTCACAGCGTGTGGGGAGAGAAATGCTCAGGGGACCAGGGCAAGGACAAGGCCAGGGCTGTGTCACCATCCCGTGGGAAGGGGGAGAGCAAGGCATGGATGAGTTCAGGGCTGGGACTTGCCTTGGCTCTGCCCAGAGCTGGTGCTCTCTGCACCACAGACTGCCCAGCAGCATTCGGAGTGCTGGGACTGAAGTGGTGCCGACAGCTGCATCTGCCAAGGCAGCACTTTGTCCCTGCAATCCCCCAGCAGTGCCTCTGCCGGCTGCAGCACCCACCCTGGGCCGGGGTAAGGCTGGATTGTACGTGTGTGTCTTCATCACTGGAACTTTGCTCTGGCCTATGAAGTAGGAGCAGAAATAACTCCCTCAAGAGACCCCCCTTTTCTATTTTTCAGGCATGAGTCTACAGCCACAAGGCAGAGCAGATAATTAAAAAGGAGCCTCTGCAGGCCAATGAGATGCTGAAACCCACTAATTCTGTATCCCCACCCAAACCCCAGGCCCCGCAGCCACGTTGCACTGGGTGGCTCAGGACAGCCCCTGTGTGGCACAGACCCCTCCCAGGCACACACCCACACACAGGGCTACGGCTCCTGAGTCATTCTGGGAAACCCAGAGAAATAAAATTACCCTTGGAAGCATTTGCCAGGGGAAATGGAGAGGTTTGAAGCCACAGCAGTTTCTGCTGTGAGGGCACTGCTGGGCAGAGACTGGCAGTGGCACAGGGCACTGCCCACCCATGGAATTACACATATTCCCTGGCTTTCTGATCCCAGGGCTTTGGTGGTAAAAAATGTGTGCTGTTTTATGTTCCTCTGGCACACAGGACTGAAGAGCTTTAGTGAAATTCCACATGGCATTTCAAATTAAAACCAGGAGTGCTGCCTTGTTATACACAGGGTCTGGCAGTGAGCAGAGGACCTGTGGAGCTCTAATAGCAGCTCTGGGTTCACAGAGAGCTTGCTGACACACCAGGAGCACAGCCAGTGGCACCAGCAGCTCCCTGGGGGCTGGAGAGACCCAGCCCGTGCAGATGGTTGTGTGTCAGCAGCTCATGCAAGCAGGATTCCTGTGATGCCATTAATGTGGCAAAGGAAGGACCTGGGCAATCCTGGCAGCAGGCTGCTCCGTGCCCATCAGGGCACAGCCTCCCAGGAAAGTCTCCTTGCACAAAAACATAGTTTATTAAAATAACTCTGCCCATGAGAGACCAATGTAGCCAGGGAAGATGCAGAGGCTGTGTCTGGTGCCCGTGCTGCCTGCCCACAGGAGGGAACAGCCAGCCTGTCCCTCAGTGCCTCTGCCCAAAAAACCCAGTGCCAGGGTAAGGAATGGAGCCCCTGGGGACAACAGGAGAGGCTTGTTCCTAGGGCTGCATGCACTGGAAAGAGAAGGAACAGAAATAAGGGCTCACTTGCATGCCACTGTGCTATTTGCCCAGTGTTTCTGACGATGACAAACTCCTTCCCTGAAGCAGGGCAGATCTCTGCTCCCATTCCGTGCCCACGAATCATCCCTGGTGCTTCCAGGGTTGCACAGACAGCACCGTGCCCCAGGGCAGGCACTGCCCTGAGCTGGCAGCTGCTGGCACTGAGGGGCACCCCCTGCTTCTGTTCATTGGGAATATGGAACATTCTCCTGTGCTGAAACCTGCCCTCACAGGCACAGCTCCATCCCGTCACTCTCGTTAACACACCAGGCCTGGCACTCAAAACCCCTCCCTGTCACTTTCTATGACACACTCCTGTGATTCCCTCACTTCTCACACCAATTAGGGAAGCAGACCATTTCACCTAAGGGTCTGTAGGTGTTCCAGTCAGGAACTCGCTGGGGCCAGGCTGTGCTTGCTGCATTAGGGCTCTGCAGCCCCTGCCAAAGCTGCCCTGTGGCTCCCCAGGAACCCATGGGTGCTCAGCAGGACCCAGCTCTGCCCAGCAGGACTGAGGTGCCCTGTGGCTCCCCAGAAACCCAGCTGGTCTCAGCAGGATGGAGCTGTCCTGTGGCTCCCGAGTAACCCATCTGGTCCCCAGCAGGACCGGGCTGTGCCCCACAGCACGGAGCTGCCCTGTGGCTCCCAATAACCCACTGGTGTTCAGCAGGACCGGGCTGCCCTGTGGCTCCCAGTGACCCATCTGGTCCCCAGCAGGACCGGGCTGTGTCCCTCAGGACGGAGCTACCCTGTGGCTCCCAATAACCCACTGGTGTTCAGCAGGATGGAGCTGTCTTGTGGCTCCCAGTAACCCATCTGGTCTTAGCAGGACCGGGCTGTCCTGTGGCTCCCAGTGACCCATCTGGTCTTAGCAGGACCGGGCTGTCCTGTGGCTCCCAGTGACCCATCTGGTCCCCAGCAGGACCGGGCTGTCCTGTGGCTCCCAGTG
>VZDJ01000083.1:398397-418715 GCA_008694505.1 Cyanoderma ruficeps | reverse complement strand
CCATGGGCATGGGTGGTCACTCAGGCTGCCGGCCACGGGTGGTCACTCAGACTGCTGACCATGGGCATGGGTGGTCACTCAGGCTGCCGGCCATCAGTGGTCACTCAGGCTGCCGGCCATCAGTGGTCACTCAGGCTGCCGGCCGTTCCCGAGGGCGCAGGAGATGGGTGCAGGAGGAGCCGTCGGGGCTGGGAAGGGGCAGCGGGAGAAGCAGCAGCTCCCTCCTTCGGCACAGAAACAGCGCTCTGGAAAAGGCCTCTGCTTTCAGATGTAGATTCAAACGGTGAACATTTAGAATTTTCTTTCCAAGTTTTCTCCTTAGTAATGGTTTTTTAAAACCCATGGGAACATGGGACTGTTACTACAGCAGAAAAAGGCTGGAATGAATAGGCATTTTAATAAGAGTTTTATCCCTTGTCATAAAAAGAATTACATGAAAACCCCACTGTGCAAGAACTGTATTTACTACAGGCAATTGAAGAAGAAATAAAATTCAACTTCAGCCTCATTTCGATTTGCAAGTTATGAGAAATGTTTCTGGAAGGAGCTAATAAATGTGATGAATGCACCCAGCGGTAATTGATCATTTATATAAAAAATTCTGGCAAACATTTAATTCCACTATTCATTAAAATGTTGCCCTTGCGAGACATAATCCATAAAAATGATCTATCTAATAACCAGGATGTCAGGGAGCTGAGATTGAGGGTGAAGGTAACCTGGGATTCCAGGAGGAAATTCCAAGTGCTGATTCTCTGGTGGGTTAACGCAGGTGGTGCCCGTGTCTGCTCAGCCCAGTGGAATACACCAGGAACAGCCTTTCCCCCCTTGTTTGGGGACATTGTTTCTAAGCACCCCTGTTCAGTATAAGGTTTGTGGTGTTGGGAAGAGCAAACACAAGTGCTGGACACGTTTTCCGGGTCAGCTGCTGGGCTGCACTGTGAGCAGTGGCACATCCTGCCACAGCCCTGGGTGTGTCCCCAAGCCCCCACTCCAGCCCAGTGTGACCTCAGATCCCCAAAATCACCTGGGTGCATGTCTTGGATCCACCACCAGACCACTCCTGGGGCTTCAGGGTAGTCAGAGGGTATTAATGAGCCAAATCCAGGTGTCCTGCACCTGGGGAAGGAGGGACTGTGTGGGCAGTGTGGGCAGTGTGGGCAGGATAAGCAGCGTGGATGGCACGGGAAGTGTGGATGGGATGGGAGATGTGGGTGGGATGGGAGGTGCACAGAGGTTCTCAGTGGTGCTCAGAGGTTCTCAGTGGTGCACAGAGGTTCTCAGTGGTGGTCAGAGGTGCTCAGAGGTTCTCAGTGGTGCTCAGAGGTTCTCAGTGGTGCACAGAGGTTCTCAGTGATGGTCAGAGGTGCTCAAAGGTTCTCAGTGGTGCACAGAGGTTCTCAGTGGTGCTCAGAGGTTCTCAGTGGTGGACAGAGGTTCTCAGTGATGGTCAGAGGTGCTCAAAGGTTCTCAGTNGGTCAGTGGTGCTCAAAGGTTCTCAGTGGTGCACAGAGGTTCTCAGTGGTGGTCAGAGGTGCTCAGAGGTTCTCAGCAACAGCGGGCAGAGGAGAGGACACTGCAGGTGTAATGGGGCAGAGTCAGCAGCGGCTGCTGCAGGGGGTCAGTGGGCACTGGAAATCGAGGAATCAGAGACCATTCTGAGCTGAAGGGACCCCCAGGATCACCAAACCCAGCTCCTGAGACACCCTGTGCCTGAGAGCCTTGTCCAAGCACTCCTTGAGCTCTGGCCAGATGGGCCTGTGACCATGGCAGCCCTCATTTCTCATTAATGAGAGGGCAGGTTTATTTTAACAGTTTTTTTTTCTTAGTTAATTCTGTTATTTCCAAGCTTTATGAAAAGCAAACATGACTGCCCTTTTGAAGCCACCATTTATCTCATTATGTAACTGTATTGCAGAGCTCTGTAACAGAGATTTTATGGTTTTCAGGACAAATCCTTCCATACGTCGACATATATTCCAAAGAAATGTATTTGTTTGAAGTCACTGTGTTTTCTGGAAAACCTCAAGTCAGTTATGAGGATTAGTGGATCATTATAATTTTGAAGTACTATGTGGGATCAAGGGGTGTAAAAGACATTCTCTGAAGAAAGCTTATTGCTGGGGCAATTCAGGACGAGGTTGCAGTGAAAGTTGACCTAATTAGACAATTTATAGATATTCAGTTACCTAATTTAAATTGGCTGCAGTGTAAGTGCCAAAAAAAAAATAAAAATCCCTTTTTACCTCCCCTCTGCCAAGTTTTCTCTTTGGAAATTTATTTTGTTTTAAAACACCACTAGAGCAGCATTCCAGGTTTATTTTTCAAGGCTCTTTCATTTTAAAGCCATCCCAGTGCACTTCGAATGGAAGGGCAGCAGGGTTGTAAAGGAAGGGAAGAGCAGCAGGAGCCCCTGGCAGAGACTCCTCTGCGGGAGAACAGGAGGGAGGAGGAGACTCCTGCAGTGCCTGGCTCAGGGTCACTGCTGGGGTGTCCCCAGGGGCTCCCAGCCCAGCACGGCTCTGTGTGACCAACGCCCCAGGGCTGGGGTGTCACCTTGTGACAACTGGGACTGCTGCTCTGCCTGCCCCTCGCACCCAGACACCCCAGGGCAGGTTTGGGACAGGGATGCACTGGGGGCAGGGGGATGCTGGCAGCAAGCAGCCAAGCCAGGAGGATTGATCTCCTGAAGCTGCCCAGCAGCTTGCATGGAGTCTGCACTGTCTGCAGGCATTCTGTAAACAGTCAGCTGCAATTTGTTTTGATTTCAGTGAGACACTTTAAAATTAGGTTTTGTATTTTACAGCTGCATTGGTTGTGCAATTTACAGCGGAAATATCCCTTTTATTCTGAAAAGTGCCTTCCTAGCTTTCATTTGAAGGCTTGGTACATGGCAGCCCCTGTGGAAGATTAGATTTAGAAAAGACCTGGATTTAGAAAAGACCTGGAAATTTTGCTCTGTCCTGCAGCCCCACAGGAGATGCCTGTCTGAGGGAGCTGAGGCCAGGGGGATTGGTCCCTGCTTGGCCAGAATAACAGCACACAGCGAGAGGAACTAAAGGAGGCTTAATGCTGAAATATCCCGGTGGTGTTTCTAATCTGCAGTGCATTATACTGATCCCCTGAGCAGCGTGTGTGGGGTTGTAATCCCTTTATGTAACTCTGCAGGAGGAAACTGACCCCTGAGAGGGGCTCTGCCCCCCAGCCAGGAGCAAGGGGCGTTTTCAGACACTGCCTGGGTGATGTGGTGGGAAAGAGGCAGCAGGTGGCTGTGGAAGGAAACCATTCCCTGTAAGTCTATTGATGCCTCTGGAAGGGTCAGTGGGACAGAGGGGGTGCTGTGGATGCATCTGGATTTCAAACAGCTTTTAGTGGTTCTGCATCCAAAGTCTACAGCTGGTGTCAGTTGCAGTTCCCAGTGGGAAGAGAGAGTTGGTGTTAAAGGAAAAAAAGGCAAAACAAACAAACAAACCAAAACAAACAAAAACACCAACCCCCAAAGCAAAACAAAAACTCGAAAAAACCAACTGTAGAAGAGTGGGAGTGAGGTGCCACTGCCTGCTGACCATAACACAGTCATATGGGTACCCAAGCAAAAATAATACTGAGAAACTGCTCAAAGGGAGCAAAAAGAGAGGCAGAGTACAGGAAGATGAGGGAAGTTAGAGGCAGCAATGGGTGGTGGGGTGGCTGTGGCCAGCTGTGGAAGAGTAGTTGGCACTGCTGAGAATGCTCTCCCAGCCTGATCCTGAGCCATCATTGCAAGGGCAGGTGAAATGCCAGGGAAACACTGGCTGGGAAGGAGCTGGACTGCTCCTCTCCTGTGCTCCAGGACATCACAGGATCACAAAGTCATAAACTGCTTCTCTAGTCTGGCCTTCCAAGTGCTGTGTTTTATCCCAAGGTACCAGGCCTGGGGGCACAGCTGTCTGTCCTGGGTCCCAGCCAGGGGCTCCGTGCCCTGCACTGATGCTGCCACACGTCCTTTTGTCTCCTGGCCTGTGCCATCTCTGCCCCTGTCATCGTGCCGAGCATTCCTGGTAGAATCGCCCACATATCCTGAGTGCACATTCGTTTTTAGGCCGTTGTTAACAAGAAGTCTGCTCCTCGTGGAGAATGTCCCAAGTCTTTCACGTCCTAAAAGCCTGGAGGACACTCCCAATAACGTTGGCGCGATCCGAGCCGAGGCTCTGGCAGAACGCGGTGCTTTGATTTCGGGAAATCGTTTTGGAACAGTTTGCAATGCCGCCGTGTGCAGGTCTCTGCAGGGGACAGCGCTGTCCCGTCCATCGCACAAGCCCGGGTGGCAGAGCTGCGGATCTTTTCCACCCGAGCCTGTTTGTGTTTCCGCAGGCAGAGGGAGTCGGAGCCCCGACAGCCGCAGCCTTCTTCCCACTCACTCGCTTCATTGTTTTGCCCTGGTTTCCAAAGACTTCTGTAGGAAGAAGAGGAGGTTTCCGAACACAAACCCAGCCAAGGAAACAGCCGTGCCCTGCTCGCTGCCGGGGAGCGCTGGTCACTGCTCGCTGCCAGCCAGGGCTGCCCACCCGTGCCCTGCCCACCCGTGCCCTGCCCGCCTCCCCTCTGACCACTACCCTGCCCTCTCCGTGCCCCTGTCCCCAAACCCCAGCAGCCGCTGTATTTTGAAGCCTCTTTTTGTGCTGCTTCTTCCCTATGGGAAGTGGGGACTCAATAAATCCCCCTGAACCGATGGAAGGCCTGATTCCACAGCAAACCTCCCGGTACCGATGGAAGGTCTGATCCCACCCTTCAGAGAGGAGTCGGGAGTCCCACCCCGTAGGAGGACAGAGCTGTGAGAGGACGCTGAGAGATGTCTTTGCAAACGGAGCACAACACTTTTCCCTCCCCAGCACACAGTCCCATGGACACAGGAAAAAAATGCTATATAAACATGTCCTTAAAGTTTTATTTTCTTGAACAGAACTGCATGCAGGTTTTACCTCTGAGGATTTTCTTCGATGAGGAGCAGACAGTGCTGAGCTGCCAGGAAGAAGTGTGAGCAGCGATGTTGAAGCCCACCAGGGTGACCCTGCAATCGCATGTTCACAGCCGAGCGGGCACACCCCGACAGCTGAGGACAAACCATGCCAGGGGTTTGTGTGTCACAAACAAGGAATGGACAATAAATTGCCAGTCAGAGCAGTTCAGCTGTCACAGCAGCACCTTCAGTGACTAGGCTTTTCTCCTTTTTTGAAAGTAACAGCAAAATTAATCTCCAAGGATTTACCTTCTATGCATTAGGGGTGTGCAAATCGTGAAGGGGAGAAGAGAGGGGGAATCACTCACTGCCAGCCTGAGCTCAGCCCTGACACCTCACACTGGCCTGTCAGCAGGGAGCAAGTGCAGAGGGCAAAGAACAAGTCCCAGATTTCTTCCCAAATCTGTGGCTGGGGACAGGCCTTGTGCTCATATCCTGAAATGTCCCAGTGGCTCCAAGAAAGGTGTGACTGAGTTTTGCTTTCATACACTTGATGATTCTTTTTGGTAACTGTAAACCGTAGCAAAAAGTATAAATAACAATATAAACTCTAAGGGTGGGCCATTAGTCATCTGAAAAGTGTTCTCTCCTTTGAAATACAGTGGAGATTGTCTTAGCAGAACATTTTGAAGCGATACAAATAGTGATGCCAATTCCTAGGATGCAAACATCGATAAAATACCATTTTTCTCTACATCAATATTACTAAACATGTCTTGAAAAGCTGTAGCACTAAAGGTTAAAAAGTAAAATTAACTTGTGCCTATGAAATTCACTTGTTTTAATTTATGTTTATTCTTCAAAAACAGCTATATAAAGCTTGTCATAATTTATTCTTGAAATGAGTATTGCCTCTGAAGTTTCCATAGTTACAGATGTTTCTGGGTTTGTAATGTTTGCACAATTGACATTTACTGCACAGCGAAAACCTCGGATTGATTTTCCTACCTGGAGAGGAGAACGCAAGCGCCGGGCCACGCACGGGGTGTGCAGTGGGCAGGTTCTGGGGGACCTGGTGCTGGAACAACAAATAAATAACTAATAAATAAATAATGGAACAGTCACAAGGGAGGATTGCCAGCGGCGGAGGGGACAGCTGGCACCCGCCCACTGTGCCATGGGTGTGGCATTCCTGCAGCTGCCACTGGCACCGGGCAGCGGTGTGGCCTGGACATGGCACCCAGCACTGGCACCCAGCACTGGCACCCAGCACTGAGCAGCAGCTGCTGTGCTGCAGACACCAGGTGCCAAGTTTGAGTCACATCAAGCATTCCCAACCCAAGAATCCACATCTGAAATAAAGGAAACGTGCAGGGAGAAAGGCTGGAGGAGGCACAAAGAAACCCGGGGAGGTGCCTGCAGTGATGACACAGTGACAACTCAGACATGGCCTGAGGGTCCTGCTGGTGCTGCAGGCTCGCTGGGGTGTTGGAGAAGCCCCCTGTCCCTGCTCCCTGCTCCTCACAGCCAAACAGCCACAGGTATGCCTTGGAGGGACTTCCACTGACCAAAAACACCAGCAAAGAAAAATGTATTTTTACTATTAATTTTTTAAAGGTCTTTTTTAAGTGTTGGCCCTAAATTAGCTGTACTGACAGCAATCTTTAATCATAAAAGTGAAGATATGGATATATAGTGCATTAATTTTCTCAGTTGCCTTGTTCCATCCTCAAAATAACAGGAAATGATGACGCATGTTGGGGAGAAACAGCATCAATTTATACTGAGAAAAGTAAATCCATTCTCAGCTGCTGAAACTCATGGGACTGTTACTTCCGTAAAACATGCGAACACTTTCTTCTAATGTAATCCCATTTTCTAAAAACGCCTCTCACTAGGATGTTCTTTTTCCTTCTTCCCTGGCTGTTTGATTATTTTCAACTACTTCTAATCAGGCAACAATGAGATCAGGAGAGAAGTATCTGGAGGAGAAAACGAGGTGGATTAAAGCATTAGGGCTGTAGCAAATCAGAAAATATTAGGAATTCCAATTTATGGTCCCAGAGGCTAATGCTGCTGAGAACTGCAAGAGCAGTTTAATGGGCTGATATGAATGCCATCAGGTTAAACTTCTTGTCTCCCTAAATCCATTTGCCTCATCTCCTGCTGTTACCCAGATAAATTTTTTTTTCCTGTTTTGATGCGATTCAGACCATGAGATAAAAGCATATTATGTAAAGAGACATCTGGTGTGATTTGGGGGGTAACTCCTGTTAGAGGCTGCTCAGGGCTGTTCTGGGCTCCAGGCACTGGGGCTGTCAGGGTTCCCTGTCTGTCAGGGGGTGCAGTCCCAAAGATATCTCAGCCAGCCTTTTCCACAAACCTGCTTCCTGTGTAAAGCTTTAATGATGACAGAAATTCCTTAAAAAAATGGAAATTACTTCTAAAAAGTTTTAAATATGGCTGAAAAAGTGCACAAACCTGAGCTGGATTCCAGGGTACTTAAAGAATTGAAAAGCATTTTTCATGGAATGGTGACAGGAGCTTGTTTCCTGCATGGAGAGTTTCCTGGGAGCTCACAGGGCTCATAAACTCCGTGGGGTTGGATATTAACCACGACCATACAGCCTAACAGAAGGAATGGGGAACAGGTAAAGGTGTTCCCATAGAGAGCCCCAGTGGAAAGTGAAAAAAACAACACAAAACACAAAAGGTGATGGGACCAACTCTGTGTGCCAGGCAGTGTGAGAGCTCTGGGCAGTGTCAGCAGAGTGAGCAGCCCTGAGTTTGATGTGGGAAAAGAAGAGGGAGAGACACAAAGGGAGGGGCAGGAGAGCTGCTGCCATGTGGGTGTCCCGGGAGGCTGCAGCAGGGCCCTGGCCAGTGCAGGTGTTGGCATTCTGCCATGTTTTGGACCCCTCCTCAGTCTCCTCATTGTGTATCTCAAAATACAAGCTCCAGAGTAATCAGCAGCAATATTGCCAATAACAGCAAAGGCTAATTAGGATTTTCCTCTTCTATTAATTTCTATTTTGCAGCTCCTATGCTTTAATTATAGCTGGCAATTACAGAGAGCAGGGGTCACTGTGTGGGCTGGGAAGAAGCCCAGGTGAGCTGGGAGAAGCTGCCTCTGGCCCCGTGCTGGAGGTGCAGCAGGGATGGGCAGGAGGGCCCTGAGCCAGGGGGAGCTGAGCAGCAGCCCCACAACAGACCCCAGCTGGAAGCACATCTCAGGTGACTGGCAGGGATCAAGGCTCCTGTCAGCAGGAAAATGGCAGCAGTGGCTGCTGGGGCCAGTGCTGGCCCAGTGGCACTCGCTGCTCCATCTCCTGTCCCCATCCCTCCTCACACAGGGCACGTGGCCAGGGCTGTGCTCCAGGCAGGGCTCGGGGCCCCACCACCCCAGAAACAACGTTTGGAGCATGTCCAGTCCCGCTTTCCCCACTGTTTCAAGCCTCAGATTTCAACCAGTGTTTATTTAAATTGGTTGGTCATAGGAGAGTTAATTTGTTTGAAGGCTGAGCCAGAAACTCTTGGCAGCTGGACAGGAAAATCTCAAACAAACAAACAAAACCTCCTTAAACTCTAGGCATCGCTTAATTCTTCAGTCTTAAGTACAAAACACCTTAGATAAATCACCAGCTCTGTAAGAGTAACGAGGCCAGAGCTGTTTCATTCCAAGACACAGCCTTTGGGGTTTGGGGGGTTGTTGCTGTGGGCACAGCACTGGGCTGGACGTGCTGGCACCGAGTGCCACAGAGCCCCGGGCACCTTCTCCATGGGACAGGGCAAGAGTTGGGACAGCCAAGCAGGAGCACAGAGCATCTTTTCCTCTGCCTTAATAACGAGAAAAGAAAATAAAAAGCACAACCAGCACTTTCCTGTCTGTTCTCCAGGAGCACAGCCTCATTTTGGTGATGGATGTGAGTGCATGCCCACACAAACCCAAATGGGAAACTGGGAAAGGGAAAGTGGCTAGAAGAAAACATTCAGGATTTCCCTTTGGAATGTTTTCTACAGAAATACCCAGCTTGTGGATTTCTTGCTGATTTGGGTACTGGTGCACAGAGATGGATACACTCTGATTTTACACTGAGGAGGTTCAGCCAGTGCAGGAGGGGAGCTTTTCCAGGAATCCCGTCTGTGCCAGTGTTGGGATAACCCTGCGGGGCACTGGGGACTCTGGGGGGCTCCAGCTGCTGCTGCCGCAGGGTTCAGCAATGCTTTGGTCTCCCAGAATGTGCTTCCCCCCCAGGCCAGGACCAGCGCTGAGGGTTTCACCTGGCATGTGCTTATTGAACGTGCACTTGGGAATATCCAAAACACAGGCACAACAGAGTCCCCGGTGATTGTCTCGGCGGTGCTGCGGGCAGAGGCACCGTATGCTGTGCAGGGAGGGCTCAGGGCAGCACCAGCACCGAGCCCTGGCACCCTGAGCCTTGGGGACATCTGCAGGGTGTCACTGAGCCCTGGCACCCCGAGCCTTGGGGACATCTGCAGGGTGTCACTGAGCCCTGGCACCCCGAGCCTTGGGGATATCTGCAGGGTGGCACCAGCCGTGGCCAGGTCCTGCCGTGCCCCCAAACCCTCCCCACACAGCTCTGAGGCCAGTCCGGCCCCCCAAATGCCTGGGGGGGAAACTGCCCGTGCTGGAAATCCCGCGCAGCGCTCGGTGATGCGGACAAACATCTGTCAGGATCCAGACTGAGAATCCCAGTCTGGTTTTACCTCTGCCCCAAGACACTTGAACAAAGTTTTCAGAAAGAGAAGACTAATAAATCAAGACCATACTTCTCCGGGCCCTTCTCGAGGGAGCTGGTTAAAATTAGCAAGGAATGTGGGCCGGAGGGGCCCTCCCTCAGGCGCAGCAAAGCCCCGGCGCCGCACCGAGCCCGGCCCGGCTCTTCCAAAAAAGGCCACAAGCAGCTCCGGGCCCCTGGTGCTCCCCGGGACAGGTGCTGCCCCTCCGGCTGAGAAACCAGCTCCTGCCAGCGACCAGAGCCGGCCTCCAATTTAAATGCTGGGAAAGGAGTGGGATGAGGCATTCTCCGTCCTTGTGGACTTCAGGGGGTTTTCTACACTTCGCTAAATATTAATGGATCATTCAGCCCAGACAGTTGAAGGGAGGCTGCTGAGACCACCAGGAGCTCCTGTATCCCTGGAGAGGAGGGTGATGGAGGGAGCACCTTGGCCGTGACAGCAGCCACAGCATGCAGCAAGGTCAAGGAAGTGTCCTCTGGATGTTCCAGAGCAAGGTCCTACAGTCCCAAGCATGCAGTAAAAATCGGGGCAAAACATGTTCTTGCAATCCTGATGGAGCCAAGAGCAGGTTTTGGGGAGGGGAGGCATGCTGGGTGAAAAGGTACTCAGACACCCCAAGACACCTCCTCCCAGTGCAGGGAGGGCACCAAGGGCCCCAAAGGCTGCCCAGAATTTCCTACTTCTGCTTGTTGGGAATTGAGCGTGGAAATTCACGCTAATTCACCTAACCTCACTCTGCAGGCAGCAGCAGGGCCCTGGCTGGCACATCCTCCTCAGCACACAGAAAAGCCACCACCAAGTGCCCCGACCTTATGTGCTTCAAATGTCACACAGAAGCAGACCATCTCTGCTGAGCAGATGCCCGTTTCAAAACCTGCATGCCAGATTCCCCCGCTTGTTTCCAGGTAACAAATAATCTGTACTTTTTTTTAAAAGCTTTCATTTTTTTCTTAAGAAAAAGCAGTGATGGTGGCACATTCACCAGGAACAGTATCCACGGCCAGGTTGGACAGGGCTTGGAGCAACCTGGTCTAGTGGAAGGTGTCCCTGCCCATGACAGGGGATTGGAATGAGATGAACTTTAAAGTCCCTCCCAACCCAAAGCAGTCTGTGATTCTCTGATCAATTCTGTGCCAGCCCTCGGTGGCCAGGTGGCAGTGCCAGCTGCTCCCCGTCTGCCTGCCACATCACACAACTCACCCAGAGAGGGCAAGAAAGGTTGAGAGGGAAGATCAGGATCATCTGCCTCATCCCTTCACTGTCCTCTCCTGCTGCTGCCGAGCGTCTGCCGGGTCAGCCCCGGGGCCGTGCAGGAGGTGGCACTGCCCTTCCTTGTCACTGTAGCACACACGGGGACAGGGACGTGGCTGTCACAGCACAGCCCGGGGGAACCTCTGCAGCTTTTGGGGCTTGCCGCAGCCCACGTTTGTCTCCTGTAGGAATTCAGAGCAGGAGCGAGGCTGTCCAGGCGTGAGCCGGAACACACGGGCTCTCTTCACTATTGCCTTTCTATTTTAAGAACAGCGGATTATTGTTAATAACATCTCTTGTGTTTGGTTTCTATCAGAGTCAGTTTGTTTAACTAATAGGCAGATTTATTTACTGAAAGGAGGAGGAAAGCAGCAGTTAAAAGGATACGGCAAATCCAGCAAGTATTAATCTTGTCCCCAGAAAAACCACTGGCAGCACCTTGGAATTTTTTCAACTTTTCCACAAGGTCTTTAGAATGTAGTCAAAATAATGCCTTAATCTGCACATTCCCAACTCCAAGGTCTGGAACAGGAAGGGCTTGTGCTGCAGAACAGTCTTTGTGGTAAAATGCGATGGAATTCATTGAGCAACTCAGGAACAGATGCCAAAAACGTAATTCCCATTTATCTCAGCAGGAGATTCCTTACTGCTGCTCAGGGCCTACGGTATAGGCACTTTTCCAATTTAAAAGAAAAAAATCTCTAGCAAGAGAGGACAACAATTCCAATTTAATTTTGTCTTCTCATTTTTACCAAACAGAGCAGTTCCATTCTGTTTTTTGGAGACCACTCATATGAATATTATTCTGAAGCTAAAATTGACACAGACAAACTTTGACCATCCTGAAAGTCCCACAAAAACCAGTCAGACTGTTGATGTGAGTGATAACTCACAATTACTGGAGTTTATTTGGGATTAATGGTTTACAGAATCACAGATTCTCAGAGTTTGGGTTTGAAGGGCTCTTAAGGCTCCTCTCATTCCCATGGGCAGGGACACCTTCCACCAGCCCAGGTCGCTCAGAAGCAGCTGTACGGACAAGCACAGGATGTTTATCTGCTTTCTGTGGAGCTGTGTGAAGGCACAAGGTTTGAGCAATTCTAAAACATCCCTTCCCTCTGGGCTCACTCACCGGGGGCGGGTCAGGGAGGGGTGGGACCCTTGCTCCCTTTCTTAACCATTTCCCTTCGGAGTGCCCCAGGACACAGCTTTGCATCTGGGTCAGCATCCAAGAAAAGTGAAATTAATTTGTTCAGAACATAAAACAACCATTTCTTTGCTCACGGAATTTGTCAGAGAGCTGCCTTTCTCCTTCATTTGCTTTACAAAATGTTAATTTTGCTTAACCACCAACACACAGTATTTCATAAAAGAGAACCATTTTATTCTCATTACAATGTTTATGTTAAGAGGAAGAATGAGCAGCTTTGTGACAAGAAAACATCTGAGTTTTCCAAAGAAGAGAAGCAAGCTGGCTGTCACGTATTGTTTTGCCATTCTCCTATTTGCATGTCAGCGTGATCTTTGTTAAAGGTTTGCAAATTAAACACTTGAGATCCATTTTTAGGCCCCAGCTGAGGGCAAGAAGCCCTGGCCAGGGACACTACAGAGGTGGGAGGACACGGTGCCACTCCTGTGCACATGCCATGGGCAATGCCAGGCTGGGGCTCACCCCTCTCCCTGCAGCTGCTGGTGTGCTGGGCTCTGAAGGAACATGGATTTGCCCTCAGCCTCGTTTCAGATGTAGAGCTGAGCAGCTGTCTGGTATCATCTGTCAGAACTTGTTCTCAGTATCCCTGCTCCGTCTGGCCAGAGGTTTTCTGCCTGCTGTGCTGTCTGTCCTGCTCCCTCCACAGAGGGACAATGTTTTTCCAAGAGTGAGCTCTTCACACCGCCAGTCCCCAGGCGTGGGACCACATTTGGGATGCAGCCAGCAGCATCCCTCCTGGGACGGCTCAAGGCACTCACCATTGGGAAGGCAGATGGGGAAATATTCCTGCCATCCACAGGGGCCAACCCTGCCCTGCCAGGGCACCACCCAACAGGGTTCCAACGTGACATACCAGTGGGGATGCTCCCCCTCCTCAGGCCTCAGTGGATTTTGAATATCCACCTCCCTCAAGAAGTCCAAGAACCAGCCTTGAGCTGATATGAGTTGAGTTTCAGGCTTTTATTTATTCAGGCCAATAGTTCTTATTTCTTTGATGGTGCTCTGTGTTCATCTTATGTACATTCGTTTTACCCTCTTCTGTTTTATATGTTCCCTAAAGCCACTAAATCAGAGACTCAATGGATTTGGCTTGCTGAATCCTAGTCTTTCTGCCCATCAAATATTTGCCATCTTCAGGACCCAACTGTTTCTGACCAGAAAGCTGAAAAGATGCTTCCACTCAGCCCTTACGGGTCACCCTGTGCTCCCCATCCTCACAGGACCTCTGCTCCAAAGGGACAAGAATGCTGCTTCCTGCTGTCACCTGCATCAGGCCTCTCTTCCTACAGCTTCAGGCACACCAGCCAGTGTAAAACCCTGTCTGATGGGCCAGGATTAGGCCTTGCTCTTTCTTGAACCAGCTGATCATTCAAGGGGATTTTTAATCGAGACACTAGGGATTTGAGAGGTGAACCATTCCCTCTTGGAAGTACAGAACAGCACCTGGGATGGCATCCATCTGAAGGGTGATGGTGCACTGATCTTCAGAAACCCAGTCAGCTCTCCTGGTAATCCTGATTATGTGCTAATTTGAGCTGCATTTTTCCTGCTCCCTTTCGCCCTCATTATGTCCTTGTACCCTTTACAGTTTCCCTCCATTCGCTGTGTTCCTCTCCCAGGAAGGCTGTGTTGGAAGAGCAGGTGGAACCTTTACACAGGTAGTTGTGATTAAACATCTGTGAGAATTTGCTGCCTTCCAGGAGTTTTAGCACATCTCTGGGAAAGTGCTGTCTGTGAAATTCAACAGGCACCACCTCAGCTGCTCCAGCAAACTCCATCTGTGGAGAAGTCACCTTCTGTCTGTAAGCATATTGAGTCCTCTTGATATCGGTTTTTGTTTGCTTCTTTTGTTATTTCCTGTTTGCACAGGCTGATAACTCTGAAAATCAGCCCCTGAACAACAAATCGTGGCAGGGCTGGCTGTCCCTGATGGAGCCACAGCACCCAGACATCAGCCACAGCTCCACCAGTGGCCAGCACTTCTCTGGGGAAAGGCATCTGTCACACCGCTCTGGTCACTATCCCTTCCAGCAGAGCTAATGCAGACATCTCTGCAAAGTTTTTTTAGGCCTCTTTCCCAATAGCTCTTTGAAGGAAAATACTCCAGCAGCTGAGCAGTGGCTGGATGCAGAGGCATGTAAACCAGCCCTGAGAGTGCCAAAACAAACGAGCTGGTGCAGTGGGAACGCTCAGGCCTGCATCCCAGGGGTGAGTCCTTCCCTGCACAAATCCCAGCCAAAGGCACACGCTCCCCGCACACAGCTGGGTGTGCATTCACTGCTCTGGCTGCTCTGAAAAGCCAGATTCCCTCAGATGCAGTTCACTCCCCTCTTGCTTGTCCCCACCTCCTGAGAGAACACAAAGCCTAGCAGGAGGGAATGTGGTAAGGGTGGATGTATGTTCATGCATTAAAAAAAACACACAGGAGAAAGAAACAACAGGAGTCAATGGTAAAGGAGCTGCAGAAAAGAACACAGAAATGATCTCCATGACAGCGCCAACATCAAAGGCTGTGTGTGACGGGAGGGCACAGAAGGTGCCATTAGACACAGATGAAAGGGTACCTGGGAAGGGGAGACAAGAGAAAGCAGCAGAGCTGGGTCACAGCAGGTGTGGAGGTGTCACCTCAGGCACTGAAAACCTCATTGCTTGGAGAACAGTCACAGGAGAACAAGCAAGGCTGAACTGCTGCCTCCCTCTGGGAAGGGGGGCTGAGGAGCAAGGCAGTCTCTGTAAGGTTCTCCTCCCAGCCACAGCCATGGACAAGCTTTTGGTTCTGGTGGTACATTTTTTGCCCTGTCTCCTGTGGAAAACCCCAAAGAAACAAGGGCAGGAGCCCAGTGTGTGTCACAGTGAGCCCGAGCTCTGCCAGGCACCGCTCTGGGGCTTCCTTTGTCTGAAGCCAGAATTTCAAACCCCACACCTCGTGCACTACATGAGGATGGCCTTGGTGCTCACAGCAACACAGGGCTGGGACAGAACAGAAGTGCCTAAAGAATATCTGGTTTATATAAGTCAGAATTAAAAAAAAAATTAAAAATGCAAAAGACTAGTTATATTTGTTAACATCAGCACGGAGGTAAGTGGGGGGAAGAGATGGCATATCTAAGGACTCAGGGGAAGGTGGGAGGGGCACAATCTAGGGATACGTGGATCTTTTTGCCAGAACCGTGGGTTGAATGTTCCTATTTAAATATGTTGTTAACGTCTTTATATAATTAATTTCTAAGTTGGTCACCATGGCAGCAATGGCAGGCTCACATGAATGAAAATAGACTTCAGCACAGATGAGACCGGAGAATAGCTGGATGTTGTTTTTGCCATCTCTGTTGGTCTTGGAACCGCTAGTTCCCAAGAGAGCGAATTTCCCCAGCAAGGGCCGATTCCTTTGCCAAGCTGCTGGGAGCTGGGCACCCTCTGCCTGCCTGGGATCACTTCCCAGGCATGGCACAGAGCTCTTGTTCATCACATTGAATTTAGGACCCAGACTCAGCTTTATTGCCATCTTCCCAGGTTTCTTTCTGCTGCTGATCAGCAAAGACAAATTTGCTCCCACAGCAACACAAAATCCCTGCCTTGTTTGTTTAGTTGGCACCTGTGTAAGGAGTAAGTGAGCCCTCATCCTGTATCCCCCTAAATCCAGCAAAAAAAAGGGAATCCTGCCAGGCTCTGGAGGCAGAGGGCCGATAGTCCCCAAGGACATCACCCAAAACATCTTTTCCAAACCCCTCTGCCGGGGATCTCAGAGGAGAACAAGGCAGGAAGGTGATGATGGCACAGGGCTGTGGTCTCAGCTTTGGCACTGCCCTCTGACCCCCTCACCATCCCTCCCCATCAGCTGTGTCAGTCCTGTTTTCAAGGATGGAATATTCACAGCTGGAGAGGGGGGAGCACAGACACGGTTTGGAACAGCTGAGTAGCTGGACATTAATTAAAACAAATCTAGGGATATTAAATTATCTGTGACTGCTTAATGACACTGCAGAGACCTCACCAGTGAGAGAACTGTAATGTTGCCATGGACTTGTAGCACTGGCAAGGACAGCAGGAACAGACACGGATACCTTGGATACCAGGATGTTCCTCACACAGAAGGAAAACCCTGAGATGTCCCTGGAGTCCTGTAGGAAAGCGTCTGTCTGTCTGCCATGCCAGGGCCACCTCAGCATGGAGGGGACACCTCAGCATGGAGGGGACACCTCAGCATGGAGGGGACACCAGTAGCCTCTCATCTGAATGCATGGAGGGAATGGGGCTTCTTCTGACTCTCTGCCTTGACTTTCTCCTTGAAGGAAATCTGGTGGAGGATTTACATATGTCTACATTAACACCAACAGAGAGTGGAAAAGGAACTTCACACCAAATGGAAAGAGAAACAGTTTTCCAAAGAGGCTTTTTGCTGAGCCTCATCTAAATGAAGCAGCCATGCTTGGCTATCTAGGGAAGGTCCAGGAGGGAGTTCTTTGCTGGGAGGTCAATGGGCACCAGGCACTGGGGATTTCAGTGCTGCACTCAGAAAAAACTGATTGAGATCATACTCATCGGGGATTAGGTAAATAAACTTTCCTGTTCTGCAGATAGAGAGGCTGGACATTCCAGTCATTAGGCAGAAGAGAAAAAAACAGTTAAAAAGGAAGGTGGTGCCATCCCTTCATCCATTCCTAAACCACAGGTACCCAGAAGTAGCAGCAGCAGCAGCAGCATTTCTGGACTGTCAGGGATGGGCTTTGGGACAGAGATTATCTCAGGACAACTTAGGGCCAGTCTCAGGGCCGTGTTCCTCAGCTGGGCTGGGCACCTCAGAGCAGAGGAGCAGCAGGTCCATGGAGGAGCAGCAGGTCCATGGAGGAGCAGCAGGTCCATGCAGCAGCAGCAGTTCCATGGGGGAGCAGCGGGTCCGTGGAGCAGCAGCAGGTCCATGGGGGAACAGCAGGTCCATGAAGGAGCAGCAGGTCCATGGGGGAACAGCAGGTCCATGGAGGAGCAGCGGGTCCACGGAGGAACAGCAGGTCCATGGAGGAACAGCAGGTCCGTGGAGCACCCTGCTGCTCTCAGCTCACGCTGGTGCTCACGGCAGGACCCGGGTGCTGATGAGGAGGGCAGAGTTCGGGGCTGTCTCGGGGGGCACTGCAGCCAGGTGAGGGCCAGGCTCTGCCCCCCACCCTGCCAGCCCACACAGCCTCTCTAGGGAGGCTCTGCTCGTGTTCTCACCACCCCTGTGGCCTTGTGGGTGGTGATTTCCTTCCTGCTCGGTGTCGGGGCAGTGGTGCACACACCAAGTCCCCAGACAGCCAGTTATGCAGCCAGGCGGGGGGAAAAAACAATATTTGGTTTTTTCCCATTTTTAACTTGTTTCTAGGAAGTTGAAACACGGCTTTTATCAGAGGTAAATTTGCTTCCATGACCATGCAGGTTTCTGCCAGAGGCAACTGCTGCCTCTCTAGGAAGTGAAGTTCAGCCAAAGGCTCCTCTTGGCTTGGTTTGTTTTCCAGACCCACTGCACTAGTTTTCTTGTCTTTTGACCAATTTCCATGTAATTTGATAGGGACTGAAGCATATTAAGCAGCTGCAGGTTGCACTGAGGAGAGGAGGCAGGAGATCCTGCAGAGACGAGCACAGCCAGGACGGAGCCCAGGCACGGGCGCAGTGGACACCGCCCTGAACGGACAGATGGACACTGCTGCGGACAGATGGACACCACTCCAGCACACAGATGGACAGACAGTGCTCTCCAGCCCAGGCTCAGTCTGGGCAAGGCGGCTGCCTGGTTTAGACCTGCCTCCCATCGCTCAGTCTGCTGAGTTGGGATTAACGAGGTGATAACTTGGGCTCCCCAGCACGGCGGCTGGGCCACAGCCCAACGCAGAAAGTGAAGCACCAAACTATTTATGTTCCAGTTCCTACAGCTATTTTTAATAGAGCTTCAGAGACTTGCCGTATTATCCTGCCTTTTTAGCGTCTGCTTCTTTTCTTAATCTCATTTCCCCTGCCCTTTCTTTATCTTTGGATCAATTTATACCATCCTTTTTATCATGCTCTAATCAGAACACACTTTATGATTTCAGATAAATGTAGTCATGGTAATTTTCCACTCCATTTAGGTCAAGTCAGGATGAAACAATTTTTTTAAGTCTTATCTAGTAACCACCAGAAATGGCTCCTTGTTAAACTATCTGTCCCCTTGCTTTTCTAACTTTATTAGATTTTAATGTCAACTGTCAGTCTCCTTTTTTGGGTCCTTCAGGAAATTGGTTGTGCACTGAAAGCCAACCTGTCAGCCCCGGGGAGAAGGGCAGGGTGGCCCTTTTCCCAGCAGGGCTGGCCGATGAAGCTCTTCCATCCCTTTGGTCCCACAGGCACAGCCATCCTCTGACAAGGCCTGGGGTTTCTCCATTTGGGGGTGACTGGGAGGGCGCTTCAGCAGCCTTGGGAGTGGCAGCACAGCTTGGGGAGAAATCCTGTGCCTGAACTCTGTCTCAACAACACAAGCCCAGGTTCTGCTGCCCTCACAGCAACGGGGGAGCTGTGGGCACTCCTGGTCACCCTGCCTGGGTCTCAGTGTGATGGTGACGGGGCTGTTGGCCTGTCCTGTGGCCTTGGCTGGGGCTCCACTGGCTCTCTGCAGCCAGCTGAAATCTGCCTCGCTCTTCTGAAGGATTTGGAGCAGGACTTTGTTAGCTTTGGGTGACACATGCTGTCTGAGGTTTAATAACATCACTGAGAATTATATTACTCAGCTTTGCGCAAGCTCACAGAATGTTAACAACATTACATTTCATAATGCATGATTTCAAAAGTGTTTACGTGCCAAATAAATAAAATAATAAGCAAATAAAATTGCTCCTCTATTCTGTCCTCTGAGGATGGCATTGGTTCTGGCTTTGAAGTGCAAATACCAACCCCAGAGCTCCCAATTCCTTGCAAAGGTTAAGAACACATTTATCTGCTGCTCCTGGCTGGCTGGAGAAGGGCGGGAGCTGGGGACACGGATAAGGGCTCTGGCACAGCTCAGTCCCAGTTTGGCTACAGGGGCCTTTGGATCTCTGCTGGTTATTTTGTCCCCTTGCAATCAGTTCTGTTCACATTTGAGGGGTTGTTTTATTGAGTATTGTAGCTATTGGCAAAGTTGTGTTCAAGACTTCCAAGGGTGTGTGCAGTAAGGACAGAAGTATTTGGGATAAACTTTTTTAAACCTCAATGTAATTAGAGTAATTAAACATTTCGACTTTAAAATCACAATTGGACTGTTGGCCAAGGTGCTCTGAGGCTGGACAGTGGAGCACGGGATCCTCTGCAGAGGAGGAGCTGGATGGAGTTTGGGGCACCAAGAGAGGAGCTCTGGGCGAGGGACAGCTCCTGTTCCCGGGGACCGGGCAAAGCTGGCCCGGCCCGGTGGGCGCAAGGCGGGGGGGAGGAGAAAAGGAGGGGAAGGCGGGGAAGGAAGGGAAGGAGGGGAAGGAGATGAAGGAGGCTCCGTTTTGCGGTAGCTCTGAGCTCCAAGGCGACCCGGGAGGATGCAGTGCCTTGGGCGGGATGCGCTCACGGGATTGCCCGGGCCAGAGGCTGCTGTGCCCGGCCGGGGGCTGCTGTGCCCGGCCAGGGGCTGCTGTGCCCGGGCCAGGGGCTGCTGTGCCCGGGCCAGGGGCTGCTGTGCCCGGCCAGGGGCTGCTGTGCCCGGGCCAGGGGCTGCTGTGCCCGGCCAGGGGCTGCTGTGCCCGGCCAGGGGCTGCTGTGCCCGGGCCAGGGGCTGCTGTGCCCGGCCGGGGACTGCTGTGTCTGGGTCAGGGGCTGCTGTGCCCGGCCAGCCTCTCCCGGGCCGCAAGGACACAGGCATTCCTTGGCCGGCCACCCTGCTGTCTTGGCGGCACGGACAGCTCCTCCCCGGCCAGCCCCACGGCCCCTGCCCGCAGCCCCGGGTCCCCCTGGCAGCGCTGTCTGACACCGGGGACAGTGGGCACGGCGGTCCCGGGCAGCTCCGAGGGGACAGCGGGGGCACAGCCCGGGGACAGCGGGGACACAGCTCGAGAATAGCGGGGCACAGCCCAGACACAGCGGGGACACAGCCCGGGGACAGCGGGGACACAGCTCGAGAATAGCGGGACACAGCGCGGGGACAGTGGGTGCGCACTGCGGGAAGGGAAGGGAAGGGAAGGGAAG